>BDUI01004842.1:6783-22881 GCA_002335545.1 Apodemus speciosus
CCTTGCATTCTTTTTCTCCTCTAGAAGAACATTAGCTGCTTTAAGACTCCTTTTCAGCTGTGTATATGTTAACTCTCAGTCAGTGAGTTTGATTTCTTATCTTGGGGGAAAAGAGTTGAGTTTGTCATTCTCAGTMCTTCAGACATTATTGTCCTGGTTTCTGGCACATTCAAGCTGACTGCTGCCATTTTAATGTGCCCAGAAGGACACACTGGGGTCCTTCTGTGGGTCTTAGTCACTTTTGACTCTGTGGACACCTCCCTCCAGAGTGCAGGCTTATGGTCCCTAAACATTTCTTTTACTTTTTCTTGTGTAGAGAAAAGACAAATGAAAACTTTGTGAACGCCTGTAAAATTCAGTTTTCTTCTAATTTAAAAAGAAGCTATAGTCCTAAAAGGTATCTCAGGGCTAAGACACTATATTTATTACACCTGACAGATCAGTTAGACCYGCTTCTTTCTTCTCTGTCTCAGGAACTCAAAGCTCTTATGTTTGCCTACACCAGTGGTTCTCAACCTGTGGATCACGACCCCTTTTGGGGGGGGTTGTCTAACAACACTTTCACAGGGGCCATCTAAGACCATTAGAAGACACAGATATTTACATTACAGTTTATAACAGTAGCAAAATTACAGTTATGAAGTAGCAACAAAACTAATTTTATGGTTGGGGGTCACCACAACATGAGATTGCATTAAGAGTTGGCAGCATTAGGAAGGTTGAGAATCTGTGGCCTACGCAAACAGTCCAATGTGCTTACAATGGCTTTTTCCTTCTGCATTTATTGCATGAAATATTTTAATTTTATTTACACGTGTTCAAAATCTTTTTCATATTAACTTAAATTTAGCGTGATATACCAGACAACTAATAACCTYTCACCAGTCTACTATTACTAACCATAGTCTACAGAGCATTCAGTATTTACCATACCCTTTCTGCTCCAATCTCCTATGCAGAATATATTGTATTTAGCAATCATACTGYTTTAAAGTCTCCTTAGCTGTGATATTTTCCTAGGCTTTTCTTGTTTATGTGGACACTGACAAACTGGGGAGAACTGGCAAAGTCTACTAGCTGTTTGTCTTCTGGTTCTGCCGCAATACTTGGCAGGGACGACTTAAAGGAGGAACGGTTTATTTTGGCTTTTTGTCTCAGAACTTTTATTTTATAAYCCTTAGCTCCATTGATTCTGGCTCCTGGAGAGGTAGGATCTCACGGCATGGACACAAGTGGAGGGGAGGCTTGTCACCTCCCCRCAGTCAGGAAGCAGAGAGAAGGGAAGGCCCAACAGAGTTTAGCTCCCAAAGGCACATTTGCCACAGATMGATTTCTTCCAGCTGCTTACTAGAGTTTCTGCCATCTTCCTCATCATTGCTGCCAGCTGGAGTCCAAACACGCCACGGACAGGCAAACCACAGGCTCAGCCTTTGCATTTGTCTGTCCTCTGTGTTCAGCAGCACATTGCTGCTATCAGAATATAAATCCAGACACACCAGAGAGTGGCAGAAGTGAGACCTGATGCAGTAATCTCTCTGTCTCTGTCTCTGTCTCTGTCTCTGTCTCTGTCTCTNTCTCTCTCTCTCTCTCTCTCTCTCTCTCTCTCTCTCTCTCTCTCTCTCTCTTCCTTTGTACCCCTTGCCTCTACATAATGATAGTAGCTGTATTAATTGATTTTTTTCTAGTAGGAAAATCATTTAAGAAAGTTTCATGGAACTCATATAAGAAAAATCACTCTCCAAGTATATACAACATACACATAAAATTTGAAAGACAATGCTTTGCTATTCAAAGCCAGTACAGTGAGAACTGGATCTTGGAGACCTCTCTTCCACCAGCAATTCAGTATCACATTATCTGAGGGACTTTCTTCATTAGGGTACAACTGCTGTGATAAAATACTATGACCAAGGCAACTTGGGGGAGAAAATGGTTTATTTGGTCCACATTCCATATCAATGTTGTTCATTGAAGGAAGTCAGGCCAGTAACTCAAACATGGCAGAACCTGGAGGCAGGAGCTGATGCAGAGGCCACGGAGGGGTGCTGCTTACTGTCTTGATGCCCATGGCTTGTTTAGCTTGCTTTCTTATAGAACCCAAGACCAACAGCCCAGAGATGGAACCACCCACCGTAGGCTGGGCCCTCCCGCATCAATCACTAATTAAGAAAATGCCATACAGGCTTGCCTACAGCCTAATTTTATGGAGGGAATTCCCCAACTGAAGTTCCCTCCTCTCAGATGACTTGAGCTTGTGTCAAGCTGAAATAAAACTATTCAGCATAGTGGCTATTGTTCATCTCTTCTTCTTTTTCCTGGAATTCAGTCTCTCATCTGTTAAAGGAGAGTCAAAACCAAGAGGGTTGGCAAAGCTCTGGGCAGATCTGAGTTTTCAACAGTCATGCTTGTGACTGAGGTAGGAATTCTGTGACAGGCAGGGTCCTCAGAGCTCTCAGTTGTGTGATAGCCACGAGACTAACTGTAGGAGACACCTAGAGCACTCAGGTGCTGGTGCTAGCACATGGAAGTCACTGGCCACATGTGCTCCAGTCTACATCTTGAAGAAATTGATCTCATATCCAAAGTCACAAATTGTCTGTGGGAATGCTGGCTCGGGGCAGATAGGCTGGAAGTGAAGGAGCTATGGCTGGGCCTGGGCCTCCAGAGGGAAGCCGGCTGTCCAGGCTAGCTTTTCCTTTCACTCATTGTAGCAGGAACAGTGAGGCCGAAGCTGAAGTCACCTGTGGTGTGACAGAGGCAGCTCCTGACAAGGCCACTGAAGCAACTTTTGATCCAGCACGTTCTGCTCCACAACCTTGTTGTACACTGTATTTTCAAAGCGAGAATTTATCTTCTAGGTTCTAAAAGTTTTATGCTATCATAAACTTGTTGTTCTGCTTTTTGTTCATTTTGGGACCAAGAAGGATTAAGGGCAGAAAGTAAATGTTGGCATGAATTCCCCTCTGCCCTACTTAGTTGTCATGCAAACACGTACCACCTGGATACCCCTGCCTTCTTTTGTTTAAGAGTTGGACTGAAGGTACAGATACATGTATGGTCTGAGAAAAACACACCTGATTAAGAAATCAGTCTAGCACAGTGCTTGGCAAACCCACCTCCTGTTGCTCAGTCTGACTCATTCCCTGTTTTTATAAACAAGGTTTTTTTTTTTTTAAATTAGGATACAGCCATATCCACTCCTGACATTTTTTTATGTCTGTCTTTGTGCCATGAGAGTCAGTGTAAATAACTATGATTGACTGAGATCACAAAGCCTGAAAAGATAGTTACTACCTGATCCTTTTACTAAATCTGTGCTGACCTCTGGTGTAGAATTAACCTGATCATTTTCATGACCACGCCTGTTAGCTTTTTCTTTGGAACACTGAAGTAGAAAGCTAAGACTCTGGATTCAGAAAAGCCGAGATTCAAAATCTGGTGTTGTCCTGGCCTTGGGCAAGATGCCAAAATCTTCTGCTTCATTTCTTAATTTGCAAAGTGAGAGGCAAACCATCAGGCCCTTGCAGCAGACACAAGAGGCAAATGGAACAGTATACTAAAGGGAGTTGGAACAGAGTGGTGCCTGGTGATCGCTGGTAAGCAGGAGGGCTTGCCTCTTCCCTCTGAGCCTTTGTATKAGCGCTGGTTTAACTGTYGGTGTTCCTACCTACCCAGGCTTTCCTAGTCACTAACTGATCCTCTCTCTACTTTCCTGTTTCCACTGTTGGTCATATAGGTTCTCAATTCATTGTCACTTCTCCTATATATCAATTATCCCTTCCAAGTCTACTCTTCCCTCTAGACAGGGCCAAATTGGTGGACAGTATTGTAGAGACTTTACTGGTGAAAAACTGATTTAGTAGGCAACAACTAGGGTGTAGGTGTGGAGAAAGAGCTGTTAATGACTTGTAGTTTCAGCTGGGTGGATTGTGATACCATTAATAAGGCTGAGAGCACCAGAGCAAGCATGCTTTGCCTTCTRGAAGAAACATCCAGGTCAACTACCCTTAGACTATTGCTTTTCAATAAAAAGTTAATGTGTTCATTTTTGTCTAAAATTATTCATTATTCTCTGTTCACATGATTGTCCATACAAGTAATATGTTTACTTATATGTATTTCAATGCTGTTCCCATTGGCTAAATAGTATTCTAAATTAATTGCGAAGATTGTCTCATTCAGTCCCCCAATGTTCCCATGAGCTAGATAGTGTTTTCTGCCTTATATTACATACAAGAACAAAAAAGAACTAATTAACTGTGGGTCAGACAACTAGCATGTGCTTAGCTTTTAGAGGAAACACTAAGTAACTAGCAAGGACTTTTTTTACTACATGCATTCAAATACATTTGAATTACTTTGTTGGCCAGCCACAGTTGAGCAGTTTCCCAAGGCTGTTTCTATATCTGGTCCATAGTGAAGTAGGGTTTGGTGCTCTGGAGCTGCAGGTGAGTACTTGCAGGTGCCTAGAGAAACACTTTCAACCAYCAACTTCAGCAGTTGTAAGATGGATGAAAAAGAATAATTCATAGTTGCTTTATTGAATAATTTACTAACCAAATCATTCACAAAAGTCGGAGAGTGAAATGGGGAGACATGGAAGAAATGAACCTGAGCCAGGAGAGGATCAATAGGAAGAAGAAGAAACAAAGCCTGCTGCCAGGGCCTGGAGCTTGGTGCTCTCAGAAGGAAGGCAGCTCCCTGCTGGATGCACCTTTGACTCCAGGAGAAGAGAACGCTAGCTCTTCTGATTTTGCTGCTCTCTCTACAGAGTGCTGCTTGACTACTTTGCCTACTTTGATGGATTCTATATTGTCTTTCCCACTTACCTGCTCTTTGTCAATGGCTGCTGTTGTAGTTAGGTTCTTATTTCTGTGAAGAGGCACTATGAACATGGCAACTCTTATAAAAAATRTTTATTTGGAGCTTTCTCATAGTTTAGAGGTTTAGTTCATTGTCAGGAAACATGGCGGCCCGCAGGCAGACATGGTACTGGAGAGCTGCTGAGGGGTCTCCATCTAGATCCTGCAGGCAGCAGGGAGAGAGAGTGCCATTGAGCCTGGCTTGAGCATTCGAAGCCTCCAAGCTCACCTCTACTGACACATGTCTTCCAACAAGGCCACATCTCCTAGTAAGGCCACTTTCTATGAGCCTGTGGGGGCCATTTTAATTTAAACCACCACAGCTTACTCTTTGTCTGGCCTAGAAAGCATATATTGGTTTTAGAATTCATGTTTGCAAAATAAATTCCTTCGGATTCTTGTTTGCAAATCATGTCCTTTTGGGAAACATTGAGCAACTGACAAAGGAATTTGATTATTTCCTTGTTTGTTGATCTGTGTAAGGAGTCTCAAGATCAGGGCTGCTGTTGAACAGGTAAATGAGAACCAGATGTAACAAATACACATGGTCCTGGTCAGGATCCCCAGAGTGGAGCTCTTACCAGAAATCCGCCTTCTGTCTAGGCTAGCGCAAGTCTTCTCAGTCTCATATGTCACAGAGCACGATCATCACATCCAGGGTTAAAGAGCAGGCTCTCTGTGATAACCACTTCATTAATTTCAGTCATTTCTGCATTCTTTGTCCCATCTATTTTCCCATGTAGGCATCCTGTGTAACATCTCTTGGGAATACAAGAAATTTTCTCTGTAGTGTAAGTTCAAGATTCAACAGCTCTTTTAAATGTTCATTTTTTTTCTAGTCTGATTTGGGACAGGCACCTCAGGTACATGTGTCACTCTTTCATCTTTCATGACGACTCATCTTATGTAACTCAGGAGAAGCTACAGTGGTTAAAGAGAAATGATGATTTAGATTCAAAGCCAATAATCAGATGGAATGGCCTCACACAGTCTCCTTCGAAGAAGCTGTGGAATATTACACTAAAGAAATAGTAACGCCCAGTTTTCCACTTCTCACTGTGATTGTGGCACAATAGCAGCAATAACTACTAGTTTTGTGTGTCAGCTTACAATTTAGAAATGCTGATCATGAAACCAGGAAGCCAAAGAGTGAGATTCAAAGTAACCAAAGCCAAATGTAGCTGTGTTTGGGGAGTTGTGCGGAACAAAGATCAGAATGTTCCTTGTAGTTAACATCCTCATGGCTGTGATTAGATTCTTGTCATCAGGAACTGAGGCACCAGGATACTTTCCCAACTGCCACACATGTTCACTGACGAAAGGTCTGCATCCTTAAAAGGCCCTGTGTTCTTTATAATACCATTTGCATTGTTGTTTGGGCATCTTCCAAACCTACCATGATTATTGTTGTTGTTTTTAATGAAAATGGTGGAAGGACTTACTCTAAAGAAGAGATCCAGTCTATTATGAGACAGAAGGGAAGGGAGAAAAAGGCTCACCTTACTACATGAATCTGCCATCTGTCCCATCTCCTTGGGTCACCCCATGCCAATATGTCTTTGGTATATATTATGTTTCGATGAGTAAAACTCTGCTTAAATGTTCTGTTCCTATCCTGTTGAATGAATTTTTTCTTTCCAAATGGCTGAAACTGAAGAGAAACATCACCCCACAGGCCCATCCTTTCCTCCCCATTCACCACAACTGAAAACCTGGTTGATGTAGCACTTCTGACTTCTTTGAGATGGTAACTTCACTTTTGGTTCTACATTGTGGGGTTTTGAATTCAGAGACTTCAAGAATATTTTGGGGCAGATGGCAGGTGGAATTGACTTTTAGTTGATCTACAAGTTGTAGCAATATTTTAACATAGTAAAATTCCTTAGGCTGATTTAGAGTTCAGTGGGGACCAGCCCAGACAGCACACAAATTGAGACCAATGGCTTTGAGATAGTAATACTGACACAGGAAACACTCAGCCTCATGGGAGAAGCCAGAAAGAACTTTCATTTTGGGGTAATGGTGCCACTACACGAATCATGAATCTTTCATCATTTCAATGATGATATAAATAAGAGAAGAAACAATTCTACTTTCTTTTGTATGTTCTGAATTCAGCCAGTCAGGCTTCGGCAAATGACTAGAGGTCAGAGCACCCTTGCTAGTCATTTTTCTTGTGAGTGTTCCATGGATCATTGACCCTCCTCTCAACCCTTAACCTTTGCTCCAAACATGAGAGTTTAGCAAAGAGGAACAGAGGATTATTTATAATAATTTCCATTGTCAACTTGAGAGACCATGAGGGAAATAACAGTTCTAGGTGTTTAGTATGCCCCTCCATTCTGTGCAAATCCTATTTATTAAAATCCCCAATAGATTAGAGCCTGTGGGTAGGAAAGAAGACTATCATTTAGTTTATTTTAGGATAAAGAATTCTTAGGAAGTTATTCCCACAATATCTTAGATTGTCAAACACCTACTATCTTTGAGGTCGTTGGGACTTTTCAGCACCCTCTGAAATCTGATAACCCAAGGCCCTTCTCCATTATAATATAGGGGAGATACATGCATGTTGATAAAATAATAGAATAATTTCTTAAGTGTGTCACGGACTGGAATTGTTCTGTTTATGGATCAGCTTTTGGAGAAGTGTTATCTTCGAGTTTGTTGTTAAAAAACAAACTCACTAAATATTTTCAGTTCTCCTTTGGACATAATGGCAAATTTACACTATTTGTTTCCCTGTAATTTTATTCTAGCTGAATCTCATGTATTTGTAATTTAGTATTAGTGTTTGCATTTAAGTTTGCTTTATAACAGAATTGTTTTGCTAAAGATGCTAAGTAACTTCTGAAACAAGGAGGAATTTTAAACCTCTCTGTTACTTGTTTTTAAATATACTAAATAAAATCAGAGAATGATAAGTATGATGTCTATTCTTTGGAATTTATTGTGTCTTCTTTTTCTGATTTATTTTCTATTTCTGTTTAGCTTGTTTTAATTAAAATAAAAAATTTATTGTGGGACTATTGTATTTTAACATTTTTTTTATATTCTTAAAAGTCTTCAGATGTTCTGTGTTTGTTTTTCCACTAAAGTGTTTTATATTTGGAGTTTCTCTTTCTCTCTTTCTCTCTTTTTTTAGCTAAGCATTTATGCCAAAGATTTATTTTTTTAAAGAAGGGAAGAATACGTTTTCAAAAAATAAGCTCTCAGTTTTAAAAATAATACGTTAATTTACGTGTGTGTGTGTGTGTGTGTGTGTGTGTGTGTGTGTATGTGCGTGCGCACGCGTGTGTGAGCAGTTTGTAGTTGTTTCTCTCCTTCTACTATGTAGGTTCCAGGAATCAAACTCAGATCATTAGGCTTGTCAGCAAGTGCCTTTATGCACTGAGCCATTTTGTAGGGCCAAATCTCCCCTTTTTTTATTAATAAAGACATTGTTTTATTTCCTATTTCATTAGATTAAATTGATTTTGGATCTATTTATTTTACTTTCCATGAGTTCAATTTATTGTTGATCATTCTGGATATTGTGTTGAATAGATTTTTGTTTCTTTGTTCCAGTCTTACTTGCTTTAAAACAAGTACATTGAAGGTTTTATCTGATGCCCAACACTCTCTATACCYCTTCTTTCCTGCAAATCCCTTTCTTACTTTAGAGCCTATTTCCTATTTGGTTTTTTTTGTGAAACCCTCTGAGTTGAACCAGGGCTGCCTGTGGAACTGTGGGTTTGCAATGTTCCATTGGATCTGTTGTGCTCAGCAGTGGATATACAACCAAAGACAATGACTCTTCCTCGCCCAGAATCCATCTGTCAGCAACAGTTCAGCACTGAGGGGTGGGACTCCATGGGCCCATGCATGTTCCATGCATGCCTGGTTGTTGACAAAGCAGTTTTATGCACGGCTACTGCAAGTTCAGGTTTGCAGCGATTGTGTGGTCCTTTGAGTCTGGCACCTGGAGGCTTTCTTCCCTATTTCCACCTCCTATATCCATTCTACCCCTTCTTCTGCAATTACATTTGCAGAAGGYCCTTCTTCTGGGCCTTATAGATGGTGGTGTGGTATATGTACAGAAGTCGGCAGTATAGCTTTGTGTGAATCATAGTAAGAGATGGCTTGACCAGCTGCCTACATTCTTGCATGGCCAAAATAAAATTTTATTTCTGGATTCTCTTGTTTTGATTTTGTTCTTGACTAAGTGCAGAAACCCAAGGTCCACCAGTTTACCCCTGAAATTTTAAAACACTTTGTTTCTGTTCTTTTGTAATTATACTAATGAGAAACCAARTGTGAATTTATTATTTTTGAAGAGTCACCCATTGATATTTTCTGAGCTTTGATTTTTTTTTTTTTTGGTAACTCACAAAATTCCGAAGTTTAACTGCAGCGTGGTTGGTTTGGGCCAGTTGTAGATCTGTTCAGGTATCGCTCACAGCCCATGCAGTGTGATGAGCCATGATTTCTTCTGCCTTTTCTTCAAGGACAGTTTCCCTGATGCAACGTTCTCATCTCTGTTTTAAAGCTCTTCCGAGATGAATACTGAGATTCTGCATTAATCCTCCAACCTTTTGTCTCCAGTGTGGTGCATTAGGTACATCAGAAAAATCACTTGAATTAGACTGTGATCCTTGGTGGCTTCCATCTTGTTAGAGATAGTTGATAGATTATGTAGCACATTAGGTATATTTTGCAGACAAAACCGATTATCCTAAGTGGAGAAAAAAGTTGAGGGTAAGTAATGACTTGAGCATAKGAGTGAGGCTACAGCGGCATCRTGGGGGTTGAGATAACATCAGGGTACTGTGAAGTAGTAGAGTATCTGGCTGGAGGGAKGGGCACTTGGCCTTAGAGGGTCMATACTGGGTAAAGACATCGATGTACTTGGTGAAGTACAAAGTGAGAAGTTACATGACAGCTAACAGTTTTACCATGATATGGTATAGACGACCTGATTTGAAGGGGAAAGACTAATTAGAAATCATGTGTTAGAAATATATATATATATATGTGTGTGTGTGTGTGTGTGTGTGTGTGTGTGTGTGTGTGTGTGTGTGTATGTATGTTGTTGTGTGTTCCCAGGCACACATTTGCCATGGTCCATGTCACGGCAGTAGGTCATTTCTCCTGCTGTTACTTTGTAGAATCAGATCTTGGAAGCCAATTCAGGCCAAAACATAAACATTTCTACTTTCTGGGCCATGTTGTTGACCCTAAATTACATTTTAAATTGACAAATAATAATTGTATGTGTATGGGATGCAATGTTATGTCCTGATTCACGTCCTCATTTTTGAATGACTAAATCAAGGTAATTAAGAAATCCTTTGCCTCATATTAAAATACTTTGCATTTTAATAGTGAAGCATTTTAAACCTATCCTGTTAGTGATTCTGAAGTAGGCAAACCATTATTATTAATTATGGTCATCATTGCAATTGTCTTGATGGGAGATCCTCAGGGTACGAACAAGGTGAGATTAATCATGGAAAGGAGAGGATGCCACTGAGAGAAGAAGGAGATAGAGAAGAAGATGACTGGGTTATGGCTTCAGGGCAGCTGAACAGAAAGAAAAGCCAGAATTTAAGAAAAACACGAACAGTCATAAATGAAGACTTTATTACTGTAGAAAGATGATTACATCTGGATATATCAAGGTTCTATGCACAGACCATCCTCCAGGGGAGATTCAATAGGGAGTGGAAATAGAATTCTTCAAATCGGGGTATGRGAAAGAATAACTGTAAAAGACACAGATGGCTTATAAGTTATGTTCCCTCCCTTTTCTCAACCAGGAGTCACGGAGCTATTTGTGAGGTCAAGGTGATATTTCATAAAGAACAAAATGAATGGAATATAATTTAGGCCTAAATTGGGGGTTAAGTACTTCTGGCACTGTAAAGTTCCGGGAAAAGGGTGTGGGGTTGTTAATTGCTTCTTGGGGGTAATTGAAGACTTGAGCTAGCCTTTAATAGGTGGGGAGACTTTAATTTGGTTCACCAGCAGAGCAAGTATTACAGTGTTGCTTTCTTTTAGAATTAAGAGGTGCCTGTGAGACATTGTGGTCATGAGTAAATGTCTCCTAAGAACCTTCTGGTGCTGTTAAAGCAGATGCAAGGGATCCCCACATATCCTTGAATTTCTGTGCCCTGTGCTCCAGTTCATTGTTTCCTGTCTGTCTTCAGCAGTCAACCTGAGATAGGTATTTGTCCCTTTAAGGCTGTAGTTGGCATTGCGCAGCTATTTTAAGACATACACAAAACATGGAGATGGAGTGATGAGTCCCCATGCGAACAGGATGGGGATTAATCCTTTGGAAGAAATGGGATACTAAATTTCACAGAGATTTTCAGTGATTTTGGTTCCCAGGGAAATCTGACATGACACATGCAGCTGTACCTTCTTAGGAATGGCACCAGTAGGCTCAAGGGGGTGGGGAGGTCTCTGTACAAAACAACAATGAACCAGACTGTGGTCTCTTCCCCCCTTCCCCCCCCCCAGTATTTTCTTTCTGCTTTCTGAGATGAGAAAGTGAAATACATAACTGGTGAGATAGAATGTATCTGACAGGAGGTCCATAGAGGAGTCTTGGAACACCAGCCTTCTGCCAGGGCTCTTCTCGGGGTGAAAAATGTTTGTCTTAACATTCCCAGAACTCTAGTCTGTGGCCTCTTTGGTGATTATGTAGGTAGAAATTCTAGAACCACTTATTCTACAGAAGGAGTGATGGGTCCATCTGTGTGGACAGCGCCTTGGCTATCATGATACAGGCCAAGTCATGATGTCATGACTTCGAAAGAGCCTGACTCTCTACCCTTTCCAAAGGTCCCCATCTAGACTCTTGCTAGTGCTTCCTTCTCTGTTCTCTCAGCTACATAAAGCGCACTTGACTCTCTGGCCCTTGCCTTTGGATTTGGCTGATGAGTGTGAATGACTTGAACATGAAGAGTCTGCTATACTTATGCCTGGATTCCCATCTCTAAGGACTAGCTTCCTGTCCACCATTGCTGAGCTGATGAGTGGATGGATGGCATGATGCTCTGAGTTCTGATGCATCTGGTGCCCATGCCTTGTTTGCCAGCATCATGGGGTTCTACAGATGGTATGTTTTTCCTCAAGGCATCAAAGCTATTATTTCTTCACCAGGAGACAGGGGGAAGAGCATAAATATGGGCTTTGTGGATATTCGACATCAGAAGATCTCAAATCAGAAGGATGCATTTATACTCCCCCGGGCCACAAAAGCAAGAAACGAATTATCCATTTGAGTAACCTCTCAACTTTTCACTCCGCAAGAATCTTAGAAGATTCTCCTGCACAGACAGAGGCAGTCTTCGTCCTTGCAGACATTTTCCTTTTATCTTTCCTTGAAACAAATACCATGTGAACCTATGAGATGCCTTTGGTTCCACTCCTATTAAGGGCTTGGCACTCTAGCAATATCTCTGCATGTAAATTACTCCACTGCTGCTGGGTTTTGCTGTCCTTGAGAAATCCCTGTTTTGCTTTCCTGGGAATGGAGATCTGTGAAATGGAAATGCGGAAGCCTGTGGAAATGTCAGCTGCGTCCCCGAGACAAATGGTGGGACAAATTGCTCTCTGTGGGGTTCCCCCCAGAAAATACGGTACACGGGGCGGTTATAACATCAGTATCCCCATTGCAATGGAGACTATTCAGACTCAGAGAAGCACTTTGAAACCATCTAGAGGGACATAGACATGCAATTTTGTGTTTTGCAAAAGTGGCGGAAAGAATCCAAGAATTGAAGCTGTATTAAAAGAATTTCCACACAAAGAAAAGAATTTTTATACAACAGAAATACACAAGATCTTTGAATGGGCTGACTTTGGTCAAGAAATAGAGTTTGCATGCGGATGTGAAAGTCTTGGGTTCTCCTTGGCCTGGGATTTTTGAATCATTTTTTTTCTCTAATTCATGAAAAGTCCCACTAGATTTTATGCTGTAGAATTAACGTTTCCCAATGGACAGTGTATCTTTTGCTTATTTGTGATGTGGCATTGCAATGAGATGCTGCAGGAGAACATTTGAGGGCCATGCATGGCGATGATAAGTGTGGTGACAGTGGTGACAGCGATGACTGCTGTATCAGTGGAAACTCTGGTCCTGAGGTATTTCCCCTGATCAGTCCTGGGGTGGGGGGAAGATATGAAGTTCTGGGGTCACATAAATCACACCTAATCAGTCCTTTAAGGGCCAGGAAAAGAGACACAGGTGTGAATTTCTATGTCAGGGTCACAGTCAGAAACAGCTCTGGAGGCCTGAATGCTGAGCCAGGCAGGGGCATGTCTGGCAAGAGCCCTGGGAGAAGTTGCTCCTGGGATCCTGTCATCAGGATCTGGAATAGGGCACACAAGGCCAAAGGAAGGTGTGGCTTGTTGTATGGAGGCCCGCATGGGTCACTTTGAGAGAATAGGCATACTGCTCGGCTCTTAGGTACAGACTCCTACACATGTTTTCATATCATACCTTTGCCTCATGTGCACATGTACCCCAGAAACACACACACACACACACACACACACACACTCAGACACCTCCCCCACACAGAGTGTACATAGGCACACAGACGCACACAACATCACGACATGTTTACACTCACGCCTACCACCTTCACATTCTGCACCTACTATGTAGTTTACATTCTGTCCCACACAGATTTGCTTATGCTGATGTCTCTCCACGCCCATTGCCCTCACCCCTGCATTCCACATACCGCAGACCTATGCAGTTCTATATTATGCACATGCCCCGTGTACACAGACACTAGATACACGTAAATACACTGTGCTGTATTTTTACTTACATGAGCCAGTGGCCACACTGTGTCTAGATAGAGGCCGGAGAGAAAAGTTTATTATTATTTTTCTGCATGTAATATGCCTCCCCCATCCATTCCTGGATTATTTATAGAGCATCTCTTTTTAGTTTTCATATACATCACTGACTTTGCCAGACATTTGAGTGTATGGACCAAATCAGTATTTTGATGAACTCAGATGAAGGAGTAAAGTTCTTTAAAAATCTCTGTGTGGACATTTCCGTGTTTATGCAGCTGCTTCATGACAGGGTCATCCAACCATCATAGAGTCATGTGCGTTGAGGTGAGACTAATTTGTTTGGATGTTCAAGCAGATGAGGGAGTTGCTATGGTAAGTGGTACCCTGTAGCCTGCTCATCAAATTCTCTTCTATTAAAATGGACAGGCCAGGGCAACCCAGAGCATGCTGAAATTCATAGACCATGCTCAGGAAGGAATCCAAGCTTGCACAAGGAGCTGGGCCCTTCATCTTCTCTTAGCTGGAAAAAGGATTGGTTCAGACACACTGACAACATCCTGCAAAGCAGCAGAGAGCACGTCTGCTTTGCAATTTCTCTTTAGCAACTCAGCAAGAGGAGATGACATTTCAGAACCCTGTGGCACTCCTTCAGTCATGTGGAGAAAGTCTTTGATTTCTGCATAGCTGCGAGAAGGCATTTTTTGCTTTAGTATTGCTGGTCTGAGGCTCTCTCACAGTGCAAACAGAAATCCCTTCTCTCACAGTTTTATGTAGGAGAGCTGAAGCCTGTACCGGTCATAGTGCATATCCATGGAACCATGATGGAGTTCATTCCTGGCTGARCTTTCACTTCTGGGAGATGGAGTGAATGTTCTAGAAACCAAGTCCCTTGGAAGACATTTAGTGTGTTCCCCCATGTATGTTGCYGCTCTATGACTTCACACACATAGATAGATCCCTTTGTGATGTGGCTTAGCATTCACATACAGAAGGGCACTAGAGGGTTGGGGCAAGCTAAAGGAGATAATTTTGCAGGTGGATCTCAGACCAGTGCAGACACTTCAAGTACATAGCTCTTCTCTGTCTGTTTTGCCTTCCTCCTCTTTCTGTGTGTGTATGTGTGTGCATATATACATGTATTTATCTGTGTATACGTATGTGTGACATATAATATGTGTATATATATGTATATGTAGTGTGTGTATTCTCACTGTAGTTTTCTATTAAACTTTTGAGACTAGTGGATGTAATCTAAAACTAGATGTATCTAGAAAAAGATGCCACTTTGATTGTGTTGCAATGAAAGCCACAGGTAAGGCTCTGGAGCTGAGGCACACTGATGCTATTTGGATATCACTGGAGTGATAATCAAATAGTGCTAAACTGGTTAGAAGGATGAGCCAATTGTAATTTGCGAAGAGCTATACAATTGTTAACTACTCTCAAACAGTTAATAAATAAGTCTCCTTAAAATATATAATGACATAGTCTGTAATTGTATGAATTGCATAATATTATTGCTTGGAAATTTAGTTATTCGATATCTTTGGGAATGATTTTTGCTTTCAAAGTGTCTCCAGAAAGAGACCCCAGCAGATGATTAAGAAGTTAGTAATGCTGGGTTGGATAATTTTACTCCCCAGATATTTGAGCCCAGAAAGAGGAACAAAGAACAAGTAGGCTGAAAAAAAAAAACGGAGAAGCCAGTGATGAAGACAGAGATCGGGAGAGCACTACCAATCTCTGCGCTGGGGARGGAGCTTCAAGGTCACAGCTTAATTCTCTTTAAGACACTTAATTCTCACTGCCATTCTATGATGTGTCTCAATCAGATGCCTTCACAACTCCATTCTTCAATATCCAGAGKTGTCTCAGCAGCTCAACTGTATGGAAATTCCAAGGCTCTCCTTGGTGTCCCCATGGATTTGGATTGTGCGTCTGGGTGGTGGGAGTGTTGGTCATGTGCACTTGTCTTCCAGCTGAGATCTGTCTAGCGCCCATGTTACTTATTTTTACAGTAACTCCCCCTTCCTTCCTCCGCCTCTCCTTCCCTGTCTCTTTCTCACTCTCTCTTTTTCCCCCTAAAACCATCTGGTCTGCCATCTTCTGTCGATTCAGCTCCAGCCCCTATGAGTCRCTAGRTACCTCCCTATGATATCACACAGCACCACTAACACGAGGGGCAAGCTTCTCCCCCCAAAAGAGAGAGTTTTGAATGAAGAAGGGCAAACAAAGAGTGGAATCCCTGAGAATTTAACATCAGATCCAATTGGAACGTTCTCAGTGGAATACTTATCTTCAGTGGCTCCTCCCTGGGGCTGTGTCTGGCAAGCTACAGTAACGTTTCCTAAAGGAAGAAAAGGTATTCACTCACCAAGAGCATATCATTGGCTTGGTATGAACATAATTCCAAATCCCATCACTGCTGCTGACC
>BDUI01004843.1:42892-58294 GCA_002335545.1 Apodemus speciosus
CCCGGGCCTCTGATTCCTTGCTGCAGAAGGGGAAAGTGGAACTTGCAGCTCTCTTCAGGTTTTTGCTGCTTCTGGGATCTGCCCTCACATGATCTCTTACTTCTGTTTGACAGAAGCATGTGAAGCAATGTCCCTTCCCTACCAGTCCCTTCTCAAGCCAGGTCCATTGCTGTTTTCAAGAAACAAAACAAAAACAAACAAATAAAAAAAATGAAGGGCTTAATGACGTGGGAGTGACCTTGCCCCTGCAAACTCCAGTGTCGAATCAATGGCAGCTCTCCTGGCAGCTCTCTAACCTGCAGTGACTCAGGGATCCATGTCCTATCACCCCCTTTCTCCCTCTCCCTGGGCTACAGATAGAATCCAGGACCTTAGCTATGTTAGGCAAGTGCTCAGCCACTGAGCCACCCCCTAGCCTTTCTCAACTAGCTTTGCCTTCTTTCTTCAGAAGTAGTTGAGAGCCCTTGTCAGTGATGAGGTCAGGGAGCATCTGTTGTGTGTGTCATCCTGATCAATGACTTTACACACTGTCCTTACCCCTCTGACTCTAGGTAGCCAAGCCTCCTCTAGTCATCATAAACACATGTGACAACTTTCAAATGATAGCTTCTTCCGATTTTGGTAGCCAACACAATTATGCTCACACAGATTGGTGTCTAATATAATTAAAATAGTTATTAAATTATCACCATTTAAAAGTCGTGATTGAAACGAACTCTTAATCTAGCATTTCTTATGACAAATGTAATACAAATTCAGCGTGGTAATGTGACCATGTTTCAAGTCCAGTCAGAATGTTCACATCTGTGTGTCTAAGTCAMGGGAAAGCTTTGATTTCCAAAGTGCAGTGAGCTGGGGCAGCTTGTAAGTGGCACTCACAGATGTCACAGCCATGAAAGACATTCGTCCTGTATCACTGACCCTCCTTACCTCACACCTCAGTCTTTGCAGTCTCCTTTTTGGACACCTGCTATGAGGATCCCTCCATCGGGGCCATCAGCCTCTTGTTCCTGTGCATGGCTGTGAGCTTGTATCTAAGTCTCATGTGCCCCAAGCTGCCAGAGAAGACCAGGTGTTCTTCCCATGCTCACTTCCTAAACAGGCCATAGAGACTACTGGACACATCACTGGACACCAGTCTATTTAGACAGCTCTTAATGAACTCCAATAAAGCATGTTTATAGCTATAAAATGCCTATCAAAAGGAAGGTTCCAGACTCATGAGAAAGGCAGTACAAGTCCTACAGGACACAGCTATAGCCTGTAGACCACCACATCAACAGCCCATCAGTTGGGAAACTAACCCTGGTCTAAGTTAGCATTCTGAGCTTGTCYCTCATGTTGCCATCCTCTGGTTAAGGTAAGATTTTTCAAATGACCCTCTTCTGGTCATTGAAGYCTAGATAAGCTTCTCAAGGACAAGAGTTGTTCTTTGTTTTCCTGATAGAAAAGGACCAAAAGGGCATCCTTGGCCCTGATTCTCCCCCCTTGCTGTCTGGACTGTGTGCATGCCCTAGAATCCCAGGAGTTCTTTGTGAGGAACCCGGGAGGTCTCAAGCATCTGAGAGTGACCAGGAGCATCACAGAGCTGTTGGTGCTGATGTGAACTTTCAGAGTCAACGGCCAGGACTCCAAGCTTTTATTATGAAAGAAAACCAAACCTATCTGTTTAAAGTAGTTGGCAGAATTCGTTATGACATCGCATCTGTGCATACACTATGCTTTCACCATATTTCTCCTTCTCACACGGACTGATCCTCCTCCTTCCTCCTAGTCCCCCTGCCCTTTTCATGTGTTCTTTCTATACTGACTCTATGGGTCTCATTAAGGTTGCTCACAGGAARGTCGGTGAATGGATGTTAACAAGAAAGACAAGATACATGGCAGGTATGTGGGCACATATTGTTAGGGTTCTGTTTAAGCTCCACCCCACAATTACCTGGCAACAGCCAGGTATGCCCCTCCCCACTGTTGCCTGGCAACAGCCAGTTAGGCCTGGCCTATAAAAGATGGTGTTAGGCCCCTCCTCTCTTTTCTCTTATTCCTCTTGCCTCTCTTCACCTCTYTCCTCTCTGTCCTCTTGGACTCTTCTCCCTTCCTGCTTCTCTCCACGTGGTCATGGCTGGCCTCTACTTCTCTACTCTCTCCCTCTCTCTGTCTTTCTCTACCCCATTAACTCTCATCCTCTGCCCTGAATAAACTCTACTCTATACCATGTCTGTGTGTGTCTGGTCCCTTGGGRGAAGGGATGCCTACTGGGGCACCCCCTTCCCCACACTGCCTATACTATTCTCTCCAAACCTCTTTCTCTTTTTATGAACATAACAATGGTGCATTGGCCAGGAAATAACATTGGCGAGCTATCCAGGAGCCAAAACCCGGGAAATAACACCTACCAGCGGCTACACCAATGAAGACTTGCTTGTAGCTTCCCTAGCAACCATTTCATCGTATGTATATAATCCCCAGGAAATAATGGGGCCCCATGAGCTCCTCTGAGATGCTAGCTGCAATGAATATCTGCTGAGAAAGGGAATATCCCTTTCCTCCAAATGAATGTCATGGGACTACCAACCATTCTGTGACAGGTTCCAAGCTCAGGAGTAGTTGGCCAACAAGCTGGACTCTGTGGTTTTGTTTTGCTTGTCTTAATCTCTCCCTCTCCCTCTCCCTCTCTCCCCCTCTTTTTTCTCTCCCCTTTTCCCTTTCTCTCCTCNGAAGGGATGCCTACTGGGGCACCCCCTTCCCCACACTGCCTATACTATTCTCTCCAAACCTCTTTCTCTTTTTATGAACATAACAATGGTGCATTGGCCAGGAAATAACATTGGCGAGCTATCCAGGAGCCAAAACCCGGGAAATAACACCTACCAGCGGCTACACCAATGAAGACTTGCTTGTAGCTTCCCTAGCAACCATTTCATCGTATGTATATAATCCCCAGGAAATAATGGGGCCCCATGAGCTCCTCTGAGATGCTAGCTGCAATGAATATCTGCTGAGAAAGGGAATATCCCTTTCCTCCAAATGAATGTCATGGGACTACCAACCATTCTGTGACAGGTTCCAAGCTCAGGAGTAGTTGGCCAACAAGCTGGACTCTGTGGTTTTGTTTTGCTTGTCTTAATCTCTCCCTCTCCCTCTCCCTCTCTCCCCCTCTTTTTTCTCTCCCCTTTTCCCTTTCTCTCCTCCTCTTCTTCCTCCTCCTCTTCCTCTCCCTCTCCCTCCTTCTTCTTTATTTTAGTTTGTTTTGATTTTCATCTTTCATTGCTTTGTTTTGTGAGAGGGAGGAAGAATGTGGGGAAGATCTAGGAAGAATTGGGGGAAAGGAATAGAAGGAATATCAAAATATCTTGTATAAAAATTAATGTTTTTTTAAGGAGATTGTGTTCTGTTCTCACCTTTAAGGATATTATTCCAGCATCCTCAGGAATACTTATGAGATGGTAAGAAAAACCTTTCTTGGAAAGTATATGTGTAAAATTATTTCAAAGCAAGAGAATGGAAAATCATTATAACACTTGATAAAAAAAATACTTTTAATGATAGCTGATTCTTATGCTTTGACTATCAAGGCCCATAAGCTGAGCCATGACATAGAGAAAAATATAYGTGCATAAAATTATTTTAATCTTATTAAAAGATTTATTTTATGTAATGAGTGCTTCTGTCTGGATGCATGTACATGAGCCTCTTACTTCCCTTGTGCCCTCTGAGCTGGAGTCACAGACAGATACAAGCCACCATGTACTGCAAGGAACCGAACTCAGGTCCTCTGCAAGAGCAGCAAGTGCTCTTAACTACTGAGCCAACTCTCCAGCCTTGCCTTTAATCTTCATTAAATGCTCCGTTTCGTCTCCAAGCTTTTAATAAAACGAGAACCCATCCTTCATTCACTCATGCATGCATTCATTTGATAAACAGTTGTTAACATCTGCCTTGCACATGATGGTGTTCTAATCTTCTCCCTGAACTTTAACCTCATCGTGTGCTTTACAGCTAGTTGTGAGACKTGATTTCTACAAGGTACTTCTGGAAATATCAGTGGCTTTCACTAAGTCACCATTTTTTTCTCTGCATTCCCTTTTGGAAAATCCTTCTTCATCTCCAGAAGTCAGAGGTTCAAGCCYCCATCACCCAGCTTCCCAAAACAGGCCTGATAAGGAGAACCACCAGTTCAGCGTGTGCAACCAGGTTCTCTCTCCCAGGGAACAGGGATATTGAAAGATGGACGTATCATGAGCTGCTTGGGTGGGAGGTGGGTTGCATTGAAAGACTGTGAGTGTGCTGTTGTGTGAGGTCATCAGAAATGCTGGAGTCATAGAACTAACTGGCTGAGCAGACAGAGCAGTGCACACAGAAAGAGGTACAGACACAATGCAGAATGAGAACACATGTCCACAGACACACACAGAACCAGATAGTCCTGCCTTCCCAGTGGCCTCCTGACCGGAAATGATATGTAACTCAGTTGGATGCTGTGYGACACCTTTCACATCTGTCCAATAACTCTTTTATCATTTGAGCCTTCCTGGCAGGGCTCTACCTCTTTAAGTAAACCTACTCAGTCTAAGAGGAAGATCAAGATCAAAGCTGACAACCCAGGTTTACACAACAATGCTCCACTTAAGATAATGCAACTAGGTCCTAATGGGTTATGGAAATGCAATATGAACTTTCTGGCTTTCTAGCCAGAAGAGAACTGAGTGAAACTTGTAAGTGAACTAAGTTCTTCCTTCTGACTCACGTGGAAAACAAGTCAGCAGTTCTTGTCCTGAGACCATGCAAGTAGGAGTGACCCACGCCGACMTCTCAGAGCCTAGAGGGTCTGCACTGTAGGAATATTGGTTTCAAAGGGCTCATTGAAGAATCCTGGCAGCCTCTTCAGTTCYGTCTCCCATAGGTCTAAGGAAATATGGTATAGCATGGGAGACCAGGTAAGAGGAAAAAGAATTATTTAAAAAGTTASTAAAAGAGTAAAAGCCATGGGTAAGAAGGAAGGAAGGAGGGGGCCATCTAGAATACTTTAAGGGGTTGTTGCCACACCCAGGGAGAGGCCAAGTGAAAAACTTCCCAGTGGCCAACAGTGGCTTCTTGGTTCTTCAAGATAACCGGAGCGTGAACTGAGGATGTCTGGCGTTAATGTCTGCAAAGCTCCACCCTCTTTCGTGAAGTACAAGTAYGGTCCTACCGGTAAGACTCTGTTACATAGTGTTCTCAGCTGAGGAGAGGGACGAGAAGGGAGGCATGCAGAGAYGCTCTGGGAGGGAGACACCCTCACCCAGACTGTCCCTATGGGGCGTGACCTTTGGGGCGTGAGCCTTAGTTTACCAGGAAGTACTGAGACTCTGTGAAGAATGAATGCCATTATCTACAAGCCCAAATTTCATCAGACAAAAGTTGCACACATTCTTTGCATTTGAGTGCTTTATTATATTGGAATTGCGGTGATATTATTAACATTTGTACAAATGCACAAAATCTTGTCTCTTCTTGCTAGAAAGAGAAGTAAAAATCTGACCTAGTCGAACAGTCTTAATGAACTCATTGTCCACTGGTAACAATAAATTGTGTTCACAATGCAACAAAAAGCTAAACAGAAAATTAAACACATTAAAATGCTGCAGCAAATATTTACACATATGACATATGTACCCCCGCCCCTCCAGGATTTTTTTCTCCCTCCAATTGGAAGGTGGTTGCTTTACAGACAGACACACAAATACAAAGGCTTTGCTGTTTACAATGACAAACAACCCCAAGTCCAGAACTTAAAGTGACACATCTTTTTGGGGGAAGGGGAGACTTYTTTTAGTCAACACTTACTTTACACAGTGCTAAACTTTTTTTTCTATTATATTTGTGGACAATGTTTCTATTCCAATTGTCCCACAACATTGTGTTTGAATAGAGCCATTGTTTGGGGGCCTTTTCAGAAGACCTCAAGTGTTGTGTACTCTATAGAGGACATTCCAAGCTTATTTTAGTTATTTTTCACTTAGAGACAATCCTCAAAGGCAGTTTCCTTGTGAGGCAGATGAGATTAGCAGAGATCTTAGAAGGGAAGGGGTGGGCATGTCTTAAACTGCTTGGGAGGGGGTCCTTTCTCTTAACTCCCTGCCCTGGGGCACCACTACTTTCTCTTGCAATTTTGATACTCTGAAGGCAATGTGGGCACTATAAAGGAGCAAACAAGAATCTAATGCACTGTCTGTGTGGAAGATTTTAATGATGTATTTAAAGCTAATTTATTCAGGTCCCACATTCTCCAATTTGAGGCGAAATGATTTTTATGTTTAAAAAAAAATTCCTGTAAAGTTCTAGGATATAAAGGTAGAACCTTAAATGGCTTAGGAAGAACTTCCTAGGTCCTGTGTTCCGATGAGCTAGATTCTTTAACTTGGTTTAAATATAGCAGTTGATTATTGATTCTTTTCTGATGATAAGCTTGGAAAGCCATCAGAGGGCCACTTAATGGTATCAATGTTTGAACAAATGCTGGCAATTTGGCTTTACCCTATCTYCAGTTTGCAGTTAAATAGGTTTTTCTTTTTCAAAAAATAGATGATTTATAAGGAAAAAAATATATAAACACTCTTTAAGCAATTTGGCTACAAGCATTACACCACTGAAAAATTCCACAAGGAATAGCAAGAGACTTTGAGCACAAGGACATACTTCTATTGCGACAACACGATGAACTAGGCTGATTTCAAAAGTTCTATGTGTGTTTTGGTATCGGATATTTACTTATAAGTTTATTGCTCCTGTGTTCTCTGATCCTTCCTTAGACTGTAATTATAAAACAGAGGTGCTGTCTTTAATCATGTTACAAGGCAACATTGTATATTTGAGAACTGGGAATGGGAGGACAGGGCCACTGTTGCTTCAGCAACCTTACAAAGACTACAGCTAGGACAACAGTGAYGTGTGCATCACGGCACACGAGAAGGTAAGTCTCCTGGCTTAGTCAGGACACTTTGGTTTGGAGGATGAGATAGAAAACTTGTAAGCGTAGCTTAGCTGCTGCCTCACATCCATTGCATGGTGTAACCATCCAAAACAATGCTAGGAAGGAAGAGATCAAGGGGACAAACCATTTTGTGTATTGGCTCTTCTTGGCATTCTTTAGCAAGCTTCACCAGGCTGTGAGAACTAGCCGTGAGTGTGCACACATAAACTGGGCGTACGTGTTCTGGAAGGCATTTGAAATGGTGCAGCAGAAACCTTCACACAAYAGTTGTAAAGGGTGGAGCCGAGGCAAGCTGAGGGTCAAGACAGAGGTYAAACAGAGGCAGAGAAACGGGTAGGGATCGAAGAGGTAAAGTGCAACTTTAAAATATAAATTATTTTAAAAAGCAGAAAAGAGGTTCTAAATCACTGCTGTCGCATAGGCACGGTTTATGCTGGGAAGGTGCTTCCCTTTCGCTTCTGATACAATGGGGATGGGGGTGGGGGTGGGGATGAGGTGGGGGGGGGGCTGGGGGCTGGGGGTGGAGCTTAAAACTGCTGCCCACAGTTCACTGGTTGTTCAGGAGGGGCCAGGCAGCTCCAGAGAGCTGAGTGGTGGGGGTAATCTTGGAGATGGGCTGTAGTGAAGAGAAGCTGGGAGGAAGGCATTTTGCGTGGAAAAGAAAAACCAAAGCTGCTCTGGTTCCCATTGCTGATACCCTTGAGTGAAATTTGCTTCCTAAATGAAAGAGCTTATGTGAAAATAAAAAAAAAAAGAAAAAAGAAAAGAAAAGAAATACATGTTTGGGTTTTTTTGTTTTTGTTTGTTTTTGTTTTGTTTTGTTTTTTAAAAAAACTTGCTCAGAATATAGAGTAACTAAAAACTCACAGAGAGTAAACAAGCCTCAAAAGATGCACAAAGAGCTAAGCAGGGTTTCCAGCAAATGATAGAAAGAGCCATCCAAGACCCTGAAAAATGGCGCCCTAGCTGGGGCGGGTTATTATGGACTAACTTTTCAAGACACATAGAACCTACAGAAGAATACTGTTCAAATGGAATGTTTAAAATAACATTTATTAATAAATATCTTATACATTCTAAATTAATAGATTCCTGTTCAAATTTTGCTTTGGTCCTTGAATCCCACTGTACATACATACATATATATTTTCTTAGATGGTTTTGCTCAAAAGGAAGGACATTCTATCCTAACTGAAAGGCTAGTTTTATAGCAGTTACTGGTGCTTAAAAATAAGCCCGGCTAAGGGCTGCTATTTTTTAATTGAAGCTGGTTTATGATTTTAATGGCAAACTCTAAGCCACTCTAACTTGCATTACTAGCAGGTAATAGTCACCTGAGCATTCCCCACTGACACGTCTTGGAATGCCCACTGCATTTTATTAATTGATTAGGTAAGTTCCAAGGAGCATTGGCTGAGTAAGTCACCCCAATTCTTATGACACACACTGCAACAGCACACACACTATCGGTCACCTACAGGCTATTTTAATATGGCAACTTGCACACGTCGATATGTGGGTGAAGAGCTGACTAGGGTCACTAGCACCAGCAGACCATAGCTAACTCAATATGTAGCTTTGAGATTAGTGCACTCATCCAGGGTTGGGACTTTCAGGCTTCCTATCCCAGTATCATAGATTGAGAAAGGCGTCTCTAAGAAGCATTAGTGTACCATGCCTTTCTCTTGGTGAGTGAGGATGTGTACTAAGTAACCAGCTCTCAGCATGTTAGGCAGGGAGGTACTGGAGAAGTGCCCAGGAGGCTGGCAGGGACTTCAGAAGCAGATCCTGTGATAATGGAGCCACACAGGAGTAAGAGAGGCAGTGTTACTAGAACTCTCCTCCCCTTCTGGGATGGGGGACTCTGAAGGCTTTTACCACGGGACTCCTGAAAGTCTCTATGGCTGACATTGGTAACTGGATGGGAGACTATAAATAAAAGGAATTAAAGAGATGCTCTCTTAAAAGGCGGGTGTATGGCAGACAGTGCAAGGGACATTTTAGGCAGGCTCTGAGATCTGGTGAAGGACGGACCTTTCTGTGGAATCCTGACTAGGGATAAACCAGGAATTAAATTTCCCCAGAAGTTTTTCTCGACTGACAGCAAGCTGGCACCCTAACCGACTCTATCCATACTGCAAACAAACACACCTAAAGGCCTGCCCGTAACAAGAAGGCGGTTTATTCTAATTATATGTTGAGAAAGGTTTGCTGTGTGCGGTGGCTTGCCTACTTAGCATAAAAAACAGACATAATTGAGCTATAAATAATGCACATCAGTCAAGCTGTCGAGTCGCTGAATTAAGAAAACCCAGGCAAGTTCTTAACTGCAAAGGCTGTCCCTTGAACAGCTAAGTATCTCAGTTGAGAGGTGGGAGTGACATAAACTAAAAATCATCATTTTAGTGGTGGGTCACTGCCTGGACATTGTGGTATTACTAGTGGATTAAAAAAAATCATTTCTTCAAGTGCTACATACACAGGCAGGAGGGAAAGGCCCTGTTTACTCAATGCAGATGTCAGATAAAAGCCACAAGCTCTGTCCCTCCGGCTGGCCTCCTCCTCTTTTGACAGGAGCAGAGCACCAGCCTGATCTAAGGAAGGAATTGTGCAGAAAATGACCTTTGATTTCAAACCAGAGCTATGAATGTTAACTTCTTGCAAATCTAAGACGTACACATTTCTTAGCAAGCCAGTTAGGTTAAACCATTTTGTTACTGCTGGAATTAAGAAAAAAAAAAAACAACAATATTAACTCAATATTTAAAATACTTGAAAATGATGTGTTTTCCTAAAACACAATAGAAATTTCTGTTTGCTCCATCTTCTTTCTTCCCATTTCATTTTCCTTTTTTCTCTTTTTATTTTTTTTTCATTTGTTTTTTATTCTTAGGCCATATATCCTTACGCTTTATTGAACAGCCAAACTTGTCTCACAAAAGCACAGCATACATGAAAAAATTATTGATAAATATTGATTTTTAAAAGTAAGTTATTAGACAAAACTGAAAACAGTTATAAAAATCATGCTTCAGAGCCCTCATATTTTCTTTTTTTGCCTCTAAAATAGATTTTTTAAACTATAGTAAGCAAAAAAGTACATCCTTCCTTTACTGAACTCTTATAAAAGTGATGGCTTTTGTAAAATACTGTTCTTTTAAGACCTATACTGTTCATAAACACACACACACACACACACACACACACACACACACACACACACACCACTCAGGCATACACCCCCATGTGCACACACACACATAGGTTAGGAGGTGAATTATTTGGGCAGAGATGAAACACCAGCATATGCCCAGACTGCTGGTGAGAAACATTAGCCCCTATTATTTGTGAAACACGATATTAAAACACCAGCGAAGTAGAATGGCTTGTTTCAAGGAGGCACAACTGTGGTTTGGGTTTGATCTGCTTTCCATAATGGGCAAATCCAGGGACATTGCTGAAAATATAAATCAGAACTACTCAGATGAGTGCACCAGCCTGGCCACCTCCATGGGACCCGGTCAGCAGCCAAAGAGTCTGACTGTTCTGGCAGGCTGCGAGGACCCTGAGAAACGCTGGCCTCGCTGTCTCTCTGTTTCTCCAAGAGTGAGTTTGCTTTTGCCCACCAGAACAGCAGAGCTGGTTCCATAGGCTTAAGAAAAATAATAATAATAAATCTTAGGTTATTAGCAGCTGATGATTGAACAATGTAATCTGTGTAGTGAACAGAGCCCTTCTGAACTATTATATAGTGCATGGATTTTTCGACATTATAGACAGGCCATAGAAGCGAGCTGTAATTCGAGGGTGTGATGTTAGAGCCCACATCCTTATTTGAGTTTTCACAGTTGGGGCTTACAAAGTCCCTTTCCCTAGTGTCTCCACAGCTGGCATTCAACAGGGCTTCACCTATAACCAAACCACCTTTTATTTGCTCTGGTTATTAAAAACATTAAATCAGGCACATTAAACATCTCCTGGTTGCTATTTTGTGAAAGGCAAGAATTGAATGAACTCCAGCTGTGGGTAAAACTGTGGCTAGGTCCACAGTTTCAAGATTTGTTCTTTCTTTTCTTTAAACAGTACTTTCTTCTTCACATGCAAAGCTAAAGGGGAGAAAAGGGAACAGAAGAACAGTCAAAACCAAGAGTGAGCAAGGGATCTGGGGAAGGGAAATGGAGATGCATACTGGACGTCTGAGCAAGTGGACAAGAGAGGAGGAMGGAGAGGGCCTGAGGTGCTTGGCGGCTTTCTGGGGATATCGATGGACCATAATTTCTTTTTTTTTCTAGCAAGAGAAAAAAATATTCAGGAAGGCCCATATGCTTATCTGAGATTCTGGTGACATCACAGCACAAACTCAACATGAGTTATGACATCATGAGCTTCCCCACCCAGTTACTGTGTGGATCCATCTCGCTTGACATCTAAGCATACCTCATTTTGGCTAAAAGCTGTAGTTTAACAAGATTTCATTGTTCCAGGCAAAGGGTTGGGCTGGTAAGAATGAAACCATGGTTATATACAGGAAAGGTTCTGTTTATAAACAAGAAACTGGTACCAGAAAACTGCGGAGAAGCACCAACGTGCTTCCCAAGCTGACAGATATTCATTGCATATCTCCCTTTTTTCTTATATAACTAAGTATAAAAGACAACATTTCCATAATAACTATAAAAATGAAAGCCAGTCTTTGAAGGGCTGAGGCGTCTTCCAGGTCTGAGATAATTCTAAAAATGCCCTTTTGAGAAAGGATGTATGGCATGCTACAGCTGTTCTCAAAGGCCAGGGTTGACCGATGCCTTTTAAAGAATAGGATTCAGGTCTGTTCTGTGAGTTGTAAGCTGACTGAGGGTGGAGCTCCCCACGACCTCGCTGACCGATGAGGATGTCGTGATGGTGTTATGCTGGATGACTTGCTGCTGAGAGCAGGCTGGCACGGGGCTCGCRGGAGGGCTGCTCTCTGGACCTAGGAGAGAACACAGACACATGCACAAATATAGCTCTTTCTTGGGGGAGCTCCTCAGGAACAAATAGAAATGCTATTAGACATTAACTTTGGGTAAAGGAGCTTCATACATTTTCTTCTGGAAGGTAAAGCCAAAGCTTCATTTTAAACCAAGGTCACCAAGCTAAGCYTCCCAGGTTCATAGCTATGGGAAAAGCCAGACTTTCCCATTAGTGAGATGACCCTGTAAAATGCATTTAATCAAGCCTTGGAGTGCGAGAATTCCCCAGTCTTGGAATTTCAGATAGTGGTTCGCATATTAAATGTGGAAAAATACTCACATGTGGTGGGAGAATCTGTGTTGCACAATCTAAAAAATTATTTGAAAACAAATAGACCTTCAGCCACAATTCACTGTTCTTCCTGCCTTCCCTTATTCATCTAGCATTTAGTCTACTGCCATTGCAAATGCAGAAAATGGAGCCAGGGATGAGGGGCCCCACATTGCTTTCTGAAAAAACAGGGGGAGCCCAGGAGCTTTGCAGCCTGGTGGGCAACAGGCAGCATCTCCTGAGACACTAGAGGCAAGTGATACAGCCAGTGCTGCCTCCCAGCTCCAGCTCACAGATCCCTCAGGGGGATGAGCAGGTTCTAGGAACYGGACCCCCACAGACTCRTTTCTTCCTGGCTACAAAGCTGGAATCTGGYAATGTGAAACCAGGGAAAGTAAGGCCAGGCATTATCAGGGACTGCTGGGCATGKTTTTGGAAAGAGGTCAGGAAAGATGGCTTCCCCTGGTAGAAGCATCTGGAATCTCTCAGTAATTCCCGAGTATCTGTCTGGGTGTGCAAYCTATGCTGCATTTTTCCCTTAGAATAAAATTCAGYGCAAAATGAGAGACAAGGAGTTTTCTTCTAAAGAAGGAAAAAGAGACTTACTTAAATACCCTTGTGATTCTTTCTGCATGGCTGTTATTGGACAGTCTTTATGTGTTAACAACAGCTGCTTCAGCTGGGCCACCTCATTCTTCAACATGGACACTTCATTCTGGGAAGACATATTAAAATTTTGTTGAGAAGACCAAAGAATTAGCAAACACAAAGTCCATCTGCTTTCAATAGCAGAATTATCAAGCWTTAMTGATTGTGTTCAAATGACATTAAGAAAGTTATTTAGAGGGACTGATCTCAATTGTGTAGTTTCCCTTCCATTTGACCCTCTTATTTGGTAGAGGTCTTTTGAAGAGACCAAAGTTTAACTCAAGAACTGAACCTCCACTTAAAAACAGGCAGTACCCTTTACGTGATAGGCTCTGGAACCAGGTTATRTAGTTGAGGGTCCCAGGTTTCACTGACCATGTGACCTGAGATAGATGTGATCATGTATTATCTAACACGATTTGGTTAACCTCCACCAACCTCATTTATAGCATTTAGAAGATGGAGTCAGAAACGGTACAATGTACAAWGAACTTGGTGACACCTATGATAAAAAAAAATAGTATCCAAGTAGAAATCACCTAGAGAGGAAAGTTCCTACAAGTCTAGACATTACTTTAATGAATATCTCCCACTTGCAAATGCACTTGGAACATTGGATAAACTCACACCAAATAGCATTGCTAATAAAGTAACAAATGTCTCATCTGCAAAAGCTTTCCCCATTATCCTTCAAACCACAAAATAGTGATAATAGTGAGACATTCACCTAAACATGAATAAATCACTTAATGGCACAGGAAAATTGCTCTTAAATCTGAGAGCCTTCATGAAGGCAAACAGTACCTTCCACTTCCCAGAGAGTAGGATTGATAAGCAGCCAGCCATGGTCCAAAGTGATGACTTTTCGCAATTCAGAACAACTTTATTTTACAGGGAAATTCACATCAGCCTTCAAGCGACTCCTCTTTGAACTTTAACTGAATTATGTTGCTTACATARCATTCTTTGTTTCCCCACACCAAGTTCTCCTATTTTTAAAATAGTATATATAAGAAATTCACCTTTAAACCATTATATATCTTTAAATATCGGACCACTCAAGCCGGAACAGAGAATTGTGGTGTCTGTATGTTTGTGCATGCATACAGCAAAAAAATAAAATAAAACCACTCAAGTTGGAACAGAGAATTGTGGTGTGTGTATGTTTGTGCATGCATACAGCAAGATAAAATGTCCCAACACTTGCATACTTCAACACTGATGCTTTTCTGAACACACCATTCCAGACACACTAGCAAAACTGGCAGCTGCAGATGATGTAGACAACATAGAGACCATCACAGAGAACCCACACTGTCTCTACTGTGACCCAGAAAACAACTAGCAAAGTAGCAAAACCAAACTTGGGGGTTGGTGAGATGACTGAAAGGGTAAAGGTGCGTGCCACCGAGGCTGATGACTGGAGTTCAATCCCTAGAATCCACATGAAAGGAGAGAATCAGCTTCTACAAGTTATCTTCTGATTTCAACGTGTGTGAATGACACATGCATACCCCCACCACAAGCAAGCAAGCAAGCAAGCAAGCAAGCAAGCAACCAACCAACCAACCAACCAACCAACCAACCAACCAACCAACCAACTAATGTAATTTTAAAATTAACAAACAAAACCAAACTGGGTTATTTTGCTTTCTTAACACTTCTTGAATTAAAGACCAATCATTTTAGAGGTCTGGTGGCCATTTTGGAGGTGGTGACTTTAGGTTCCATTTCTTCCCCCACTGTGTCCTAGGCAGAGGCTGTGTCTAGGCAGCACTTGAAGCTCTTGCCAGGATGTGTTCATTGGTTATCTTTTGAAACACTAGTACTGCTACTCACTAGCTCTCCAATATTACTGGGAGCACATCCCAAACTCTTCCACAATATACTTTTAACTTCTACAAAACAATTTTACCATAAAACAGCATAAACATTCACACCCATCAATAAAGCACTATCAAACATGTGAGAGCATCATTTTGTCCACAAATAGCAAAATACTTTGTTAATAAACCAATAAGCTGCAAGTAAAGAAACTAAGGTCTTGAGTGGTGTGAAGTTCTGTAAGGMTGTAAGAATCCGGACTGGAGAGATGGGCTTGSGAGTTAACAGCACTTGCTGTTCTTGCAGAGGACCTGATTTGGGTTCCCAGCACCCACATAGCTCACAACCATCTATAGCTGTAGTTCCAGAGGATTTAATAATGTCCTCTGCAGTCTTTGTGGGAACTAGGCATGTACCTAGTACATATACACACATGTAGGGAAAACATTCATATATATGAACTATATATATAATATATATGTTATATCTAAAAATATGCAGTGCTTTAAAAACAGATCATCGTTTAAGGATATACTTGAATATGCACATATTTCTGACATTAGTAATTAATTGTGTTATTAGGTCATGTCATGCTTGAAACGTGAATACCAGTTAGTAACATTAACAGAGAGGAGCAAACAGCCCCTGAATTGAATACACATTGCTCCCATGCAGCG
>BDUI01004844.1:14620-37043 GCA_002335545.1 Apodemus speciosus
CACCAGCATCTTCATCACTGCTGGAACTGCTAGAATTAGCAGTATCTATTATTCCAGCTATATAGTATCACTAGCAGTAAGAGGATCCTGTATGACTTACATTATTATTCCTAGATATCCTATCACCAATGCCACAAGCTCTGTAGAAACACCAACAGAACCACAACTCCTGACAGCACCAACACCACCCAAAACACCAGAATCAATACAGACAATTCTGCCAGAACTACCAATACTACAGACAACAATACTATTTACACCAGTATTACCAGTATCATCAAAACAATACAACCAGAAGTACTATGAGCACTACCACCATTTATAGTACCAACAGAGCCAACACTAGAAGTASCATGACTTAGCTCACTAGAAATACTAACAGTTCTGCAAGTATCATTACCGGGATTGATAGTGTTAGTATAAACACCAGTATCAYTTCCATTACCACCAAATGTACTACTACCAGAAGTAGTATGATTTGGATTGGCTAAAGCATCATTACTATACCACCACAAGTACTGGGACCAATAATTTTACCAACACTATCACCAGTAGTATGGATRTCTTCAGTAAAATATGACCACCAGCACCATCAATACTGTTATAGCACCAATGCCACTAGCTCCATTACCAGTACCAGAACTACCAATGCTGTAAGTACTACCTCTAGCAGAAACAATGGACCAGCACTACTGGCAGAGCCACTAGAAGCATCCTCACTAACACCTAGCATAATTGTCTGCACTGCCACCAAGACTGTTAGCACTACTATTGCTGCTACCATCAGTACCACCCCCATTGCCATCAGCACTACTACCACTGATACTACCAGCACAGACAGTGCTATGGACATTATCTCTGACACCATCAGTACTATCACTATCAACTTCAGCAGTAGCATCACAAGAATCTCTATAATCAGCAAGAGCATCAGTGTCAACACCACACCACCATTCAGACGACCAGTTGCACAGACAGCATGAGCCATTAGTACTCTCCAAACCATCAGCACCATCTCCAAAACATCAGTGTCAGAACCAGATCCTTGTCCTGTTACTAACACAAGACTCAACAATTCCCCAAACATGAGCATCATTAGTGACATCAAGAGCAGAAACAGTAGCCCCTTCAACAACATGATCAACAGTTTCACTCTTCCACCTGGGCAATCCATCAGTACTAGAACACTAAAATTAGCAATGRCTCTAGTCTTATCACCATCAGCATCACTTAGCAATACCATTGCTGCACTAATGCCACCAGTATGTCACAATCACCAGCACCAATATCGGCATCAATGCTACCAGCATCTAGACCAGCMCCACAGTTACTGCCACCAACAAAAGCAGCACCATTACCACTATCATCATCACCATCGTCATCATCTTAGTTGTCATTGCCATCATCGTTGTCATCACGTGGATGAAGGCTGTGATGAATGCATGAGGAGAAATACAGTGGTGGGAAAGATGTGGTCCAGATACTTACATCCCAGGTGATCACTAGTTCAGATCGGCTTCCACCTCCTCCACTGACCTCAGAAGGTGCAACTTCTGGAACTGGGTAGGTCAGAGACACAGAGACAAAACCCTACTTTTATTTGATAATATCTGAAAGGAGACTTATTTACTTATTTGCAATAGCATTGAGTTTTGTCATCAACACACTATAAACACATTACACAGATGCATGTGTATATACGGGCATTTCATATACATATCTCATTAATATATCTCATTAGTAAGATCATCAAAACTATACTCATATGCATTTATAAAACATTTTGGCAAAGTCATCAAATGGTATTATTTACATGAAATCATAAATAATTCAGAAATCTCTGTAATAGTAGGAAAAATATAACCCAAATGAAAACTACTTTGTCAGTAGGGTGACAGAAATATGAGGAAAGGTGACTTCTCAGGACATACAGGRAATCAGGATGGCAGGGATTCTTCCAGATTGAGAAGGAAGTCTCAGCATGATGCAGGCTCTGGAAAGAGTCACAAAGACTTCCTAGCAGGAACCACACGTCCTGCTAGGAAGTGTTCTTGATAAACTCCTACAGATGTCAGCTTTCTCGCTTATGATGAAAACCTTTTGGTTAGTAAATCTAAGATGAAACTAGAATCTAAATTCTATGGTGGGCCTTTGTAATGCACACAGCTGTATTTGTGCACAAGGACCCTACATRCACATTTTGTGAACAAATGAAGATGAAAGCCAGTAAGCATGACACCTATTTCCCACAATACCTGGGAAAAACAATAGGTGTGTACTGTCCTGAGGGAAAAGGCATCATTAAAATTGTACAAATATAGTCCATGCCTCCTTTGGCTCAGTGACTAAAGTGATATGTTTGCTATATCATGTGTTTCATTTTAATCAATACCATGGATTGAGGAAAGGGAAGTCTTATTGTCCCCCCCAACTCCAGGAGCTTCTCTAAATGAACAGTAGGTTTACCTGCTAATTTTGAGTTTGGATGATAGCATATTTTTAGAATTATAAAAGTAGCCTTGTGACACATGTTTATTGTTGGCTCATATAAATTCTTAAAATTGTGCTTTTATAATCTAACACTTCTAGGGCCATAATAGACTACTCATCTATTAGTTGTGTACATTTGCTGGGTGTGGTAGCAGAATGAGTTTTTGCAGTATCCTAGCTCTCAGTGGTATTATCAGACCAATATTTCAGTGCTTCTTATAAATGAAAACAGCCTTACTTCTGCTAACGGGTAACTATGTCAGATAGTAATTATAACCTTAAGTGACTAAAACATATTCACTCAGCACACACTGATGATTGTCTACGATTGACTGAACTCTTGGAARTGTCACACTACATCTGAATCTCTTTGGTGTTTCTTTTGATAGATGCCAAATGGCAAAGCCTGCCATTAAAAAGGTCATATTAATGTGACAACGGATTATGGAGACAGATCAGTGGTTGGGAGACCAAAGCTAATATAAATACATACCCTGGAAAATCTACTAACCCATTACTCAGAAAACAAAAGCACTAACCTGCCTCTTCAGTCCTTACTTTTTCTGAGGGTAAACTGGGTTCTCCACCTCCAATTTTGTTACTGGCTACAATGCGAAATTCATATTCCACCCATGGGTTTAACTCCACGACTGTAGCTGTATGTGTCTTGCCATCAATGACCTCAGGTACTATAAGAAGGTTAGAAGGTTCAGAAGGTAAGCRCCTGCCTACTCCAGCGCTCAGTTGATGCTTATTTTTCTAAGTAGCTGCCCTTTGTCTCCCGCCTATTTTACCTGTTCTGATAGTTTGCCAGCCCACAGAGAAAGGCGTCCTRGCCTGGACTGCATAAGATATAACTGGGCTATGACTGTCGGTGCCTTCGGTCCAAGAGAGCTGGGCTGTTGTGTCTGTAATTTCATCTACCTTCACATTTTCAGGTGGCCCAGGTGAACCTAACAGAGGTAAGAACACAGAGAGCATCCCATAAATGGCATCATCTACCAAAAAGGCTCACGTCATTACTTTAATACCTCCAACTGATCCCACTTTCAAAAGCACTTAAGGGAAGAGGCCATTTAACTGGCAATAAAGCTACCACTTTTCACATGGTCCCATTGTTATATCTGAGACCTGGATAGGAAGCCATGATTCACAACACGGCATCTACTTACAGAGGCTCTATTCAGCACTGCCCCTGTACCTTTCTAAATTCAGCATCCTCTGCACCTTTCTCATGTCACTGTCCTCTGTTTAGGCTGGGATGCCTTACTGTGAAACCCATCTTGGCTTGCTACCGCAATGTATTTTATTCTGTGATACACTTTGGACATATGTTTTTCAGCCTAACATTGAATCGGTGGTAACCTAGATAACAACCAAGGTTGGTGAATTTTCCCATCACTCCAGATAACGCCTCTTCTTGTGGAGACAGACACACACGTACCCCATTCTCTTTCCTAATAGATACATTTGCTGAATTAATGACACGCTCGAAAATGCATTGGCTTGGCAGCAGCTGTGGCATACCAATTATAGCAAGTCCTATTTGAAGGGAAGAGTTGAGGTTTTCAGTTCTTTGAATGAACACATTCTTATGGTCATAGCCTCTGGCTGATGGGTGTCAGGGACATTCTTGTGTGGCACCTCAGTATGGCTTTCCTCCAGTGAGGAATGTTTGTGGCCAGCATTGTTGGTCAGCATAGGAGGAATCCCTGCTTACCTCTCACTATGAGCTCAGCTGCAGAGGAAACGCTGTCCACCCCTGTCTGCACCATACATACATACTTCCCACTGTGTTTCAGCTGAATGTTTCTGATCATTAAATCACCAGACGAACTCTGTTGGGGAAACAGGTAATGAAACGATATCACATTTAAAAACACAAAAGATCTTGAAGGTGAGGCAATTCGTGTTTTGAGAAAACAATGTGGTGAGCAGTCAGGAGACTGACGTTACAGGTTGCACGGAAACTGAGACAAGTTCAAAATCATGCATGACAGCAGGTAGATTTCTATATGCATATAAAGCATTTCTCTGGGTATTTGTGATTTCAAATATAAATGAGGGCAGAGATTATAGTCTCAGATTCTATTTGCTTCCACCAGGCGACACTTCTTTTTATATCCACTGCTTAGCACCAGCTCAGTTTTCTCTCTGGTTGCAACCCTACTGCAATTATCTGCCTGAGAAGAGGAGGAAGCATTTGGGTACCTAGTGGGAGATAAATGCAGCATGGCAGGGGGGATTACCATGGTTGAAACATTTTTCTTTCTCCACATATTGGAGCTTAAAAGACTAATGTCTAATTCCTTTAAAAGCTACAGAACGTAGAGCAAGGAAATATGAATCCCCTCAAAAAAAAGAGAAGAAATTAAAACACTTTAAACCTTATAAATAACAATTTTCCAGAAGACATTTGTTGGCACCCACTGATACAAATTAATGGAACAAATGTGAATCTAAGTACTCAACTTTAAAAGGTCCTCATTTAAAGAGACTATAAATTCACATTCATAAAATGACTTAAGAGTGGGTCAGTTTCCCACATTTGTGAAAATAAAGGTTGACATAAGAGCATCTGGAAGATGAAGCCCTTTGAAAATGATCCTTACTTCACTTTCAATCCGGGAGAGGGGAAGGGCCAGTGCTTATCTTATTAATTAAAAGGAACTTTACTCTTGTTTAACTAGGATTTGAGGCAAGAGAGACTTAACCATTCTGATTTTAGGTAGTTCTGTGAAACCCTGCTCCAGCTAATAATTTTCACATTGCTCCCCATCCTTACAGCTGTTAATGGGCTGTGTATTCTCCACTAGTTGGATCATATGGCATTAGATGGGATTTCTGGGGTATTGGGAAAAGCGGCTGCCAGGTGATTGATGGCTATAATTAAATGATAATCCAGAAACTGTTCAGTTTGCACATTTTACTCTCATCCAGTTGAACTTTTTGTTTTGCTCCCTACCTCTCTTCTCCTCTGGAAATGTTTCCCCAGGAGAAAAACATTCCTGCATGCTGACCTTTACAAACTCCTCTGGTTTTATGAGCTCTGCATACTCACAGGAGGGTGGTTATCAACGCCATAGAAATTTCTTCTTTCAACAAAGCCTGGTGATTGGTGAATGCCACCAAGGCACTGGGTGAGGATTCTATACTTCTCTGTCTTTACTTTCTTATTTTGAAATAGTCAGGTTAGAGAGAATTTAGCTCGACTTTGCTACTTAGACATCTGAGTCTGTCTTTTAGACACCCTGGCTGCTGTTGACTCTAGAATGAGTAAGGAAGAGACTAGAGTTGGGAATTTGGACTCCTGTTAACTTTTAGTACTGTTGAATAAAGAAAGGGAAATAGCCAAGCTTGAGCATAAAACAAAACTAAATAATGACAAAAAATACAGTAAGGTTCCTCTGCAAGAAGATATATGATAATTAAAAAATATTCTTTTAAATTTTTCTTTATGTTTATTTTATTATTGTATGAATGTTTGCCTTACATATATGTTATCTGTGGAGGCCAGAGAGTTTTGGAGCTGGAAATGAAATTATAAATTATAGTTGTGAGCTGCCATGTGGGTGCTGAAAACTGAATTGAGGTCCTTTGCAATAACAGCAAGTTTTTTTTAAACTCCTGAAACATCACTTTAGTCCCTAAAACTATTAATCATTTTCACCTACAAAACAGAACAAAAGATGCAACTAAGGTGTGTTAGACAACGGGAGTCACTGACTATTTTTCTCCGAACTCAAATAGATTAAATGGAAGAATCTTTAATTGAAAAAGAAAATTTTGCAAAAATTAAGAGTGATCATCATCTTGATTTAATCCATTTCGGTAAAATCTCTTTATACTCTTCCTTTTCCCATGTTTTTTCCCTACCTGTGGGTTATTGTTTAACACATCTCTGTAAATAATTGAGGTTTCCTTTGATTTCATTTTTGTTTTTGTTTTATAAAACTACACACACTGCTTCTGACTTCAATGTCACTGAAGGACGGAGTTCTTTATAATCTCTGGTTTCTGAGACATATACTTAAGCCAGACTAATAAGGTACAGAGATGTGGAACAAGCTATATTTACAAGTTACATTGTACAATACAGGGGAAATTAAACCATGCTGCACACACTGTGTACAGACAAATACAAATAACAGAGACAATTTCAAGACCTGCTGCAAATTTAGAATGGGAGCTATTGCTGTTGGGACAAGGGATCTGCATAGCTCCTTCCTGGCCAGTTCAATTATCAACTAATACAGATTTATATGTATAATCTATTTCTCATTAATTCTACTCCTTATTCTGTGCCACAAGAAATGCATGTGTATATCCAGCAAAGGAAATTTATAGGGAAAACAAAGAAACCCAGTGTTCAATGTCAACCTTAGCTAATAGAGTTTGTAGATTACTTACTTAATGAAATACTATCTGGCTATAAATAAAAGATATATATGGTTGAATCTAAAAACCATAAATCTTAAATGCTAGATAATASCTCTTATCATATGGGAGGAGTATATATGATTACCTTAAGGCAACAATCATCTTTACTTTTGTTGTTAAATTTATAGTACTAAGGGATAGAATTTGGCATCTCATATGTGCTCAGTACAAACCACACTACTCAATCACATGGTTAATTAATTAATTAATTGAGAAGGTCTTGATACATATCAAATACTGGCATGGAATTTGTAATTCTACTGCCTCAGCCTATGAATAAGTATAGGCTTGTTCTATTTGTCTCAATAGAAAGCTAGACTGAAGCACCACGGGAATAATCTAGATGAAAGCCATGTTCTATTGTTGAGTTCAGTTTTGGTTATATGGGAGAGTTGATCTTGTGAAAGGAAATGGATATGTATGATTATGCTTCTAAGTTCTTATCTTTCAATGAAAACATAGGCTGATGTTTTCATATAGGGATATTTCAGTTTATAGCTCTAATTTTCTCATGATATGTAATATTTAATTATCAGAAGTTCAAATCAAGATGCTATTCCCATCTCCTAATATTTCTAATCAAGTTTAATTACTTCCAGAGATGCAAAAAATACAAACAACAACATCAACAAAAATAGGAATCCTCTGAGGAAATTTTACATATATTAAAGTGACCCCCCTTTTTTTCTATCAGATTGACTTTCATAGAGATGACAGTTGTCATACTACTAGATGAAAAGAATGATATAAGAAAGTTCAGAAAAGCCTAGTAAAATTATTCAAAATTCAGCAAAACTGAACTTCATAGACAATTTCTCAAGATATTTATCAAATGTTGTACCATATTAGAGAATATATAGAAACATGTACATTATTTTCTAAAGGAATGGTGTGCAGGCTGCTTGCAGCACTGGATAGCAGTGAATGCAAGAAAACACAGACTCATAAAGGTAAGAACTTAGGAAATTGTTTCTGTTGTCTCATAACTTGGTCATGCATTTCTTAAGAGTGCAATATACAGACATCCATGACACTGCTATGCTCCAGTGTTGAATGAAATCAATATATGCATTCTTTTCCTAACTGTATGCATGCATCTCTTCAAGTTTATGTTAGTGAGTGGCTTCCATCTCATTATCTCCAAATGCAGAAAATCTGATAACTTCAGAACTTGCATGTGCTTGATGGTGACTCAGTAGGTGAAGCATAAAGATTATTAATGATATTTTAACACATCAGTGAAAGATATAGAATAGTATTTATTGAACAGTACAATTTTCTTAATTGATTGTTAAAGGAACTTCACATCTGGGACATGTCTCACATATCAGTGACTGTCCTGTATATGGAGCAACACAATCTCATGCTGCATTGAGAATGGACTTGAGGAATACCCCGGTCTTGCAGTCTGTTAGTAAATAATCTACATAATAGAAATAAAGTCTCTTATATGCATTCTTTTAACTCCTAATCCTGATAAACAACTTCAAAAAAGTAGCTGGATATAAAATTAACTCAAACAAATCAGTAGCCTTCCTCTACTCAAAGACTGGGAAAGAAAATAAAGAAATGGCACCCTTCCAATAGTCACAAATAATATTAAATTCCTTGGTGTTATTCTAACCAATGAAGTGAAAGATCTGTATGACAAGAACTTAAAGTCTCTGAAAAGAGAAATTGAAGAAGGTTTCAGAAGATGGAAAGATCTCCCATGCTCATGGATTGGCTGGATTAATATAGTAAAAATGTCCAGGGCAGATAGCCCTGAGGCTAATTGTATTTTATATTAATTCCATTCTCCTGTGAGGGACTGTGAACAAGGAATGAGTCAGCACTCAGGTGATTTTCTGTAAACCTTCTTCCCACCTTAATTTATAAATAAAGGCTAGAGCCAGTGATTTGGCAGAGAAAGAGGGGTGGAGAAAGGGGAAGGTGGAGCTGAAGGTTTTGGGAGAGAAAGAGATAAAGAGAGGACAATGGAGAAGGAGGTAGAAGGAAAGTGAAGCAGAAATATTTGGACTGGAAAACCTACAAGATATAAGGGTTCACTTATATGGGGAAGATGGCAGTGAAGTGGTAGATCTACCTAATCTAGGCACACAGCATGTATTCATATTAATTGAGGTGTGTTTTCTTTGCCTGGGCATACTTGGGTTGGAGATTTACGGCAATAGTATGACAAGAACTTAAAGTTTCTGAGGAAAGAACTTGAAGAAGCTCTCAAAAGAAAGAAAGATCTCCCATATTCATGGATTGGCAAGATTAATATAGTAAAAATGTCCATCTTGCCAAAAGTTATCTACACATTCAATTCAATCCCTTTCAAAATTACAGTTCAATTCATCATAGTTTTAGAAAGAGCAATTTGCAAATTCATTTGGAATAACAAAAAACCCAGGATAGAGAATGCTATTCTCAACAATAAAAAGTCTTCTGGGAGAATCACCATCCCTGACATCAAGCTGTATTGCAGAGCAATAGTGACAAAAACTACATGATATTGGTACAGAGAGAGGCAAGTGCATCAAAGGAACAAAATTGAAGACCCAGAAATAAATCCACACACCTATGGTCACTTGAACGTTGACAAAGGTTCTAAAACCATCCAGTGGAAAAAAGACAGCATTTTTCCACAAATGGGGCTGGTTCAGCTGGTAGTCAGCATGTAGAAGAATGCAAATCTATTCATTTTTATCTCCTTGTACAAAGCTCAAGACCAAGTGGATCAACATAAAACCAGATACAATAAAGTAATAGAAGAGAAAGTGGGGAAGAGCCTTGAACACATGGGCACAGGGGGACATTTTCTGAATAGAACACCAATGACTTGTGTTCTAAGATCAAGAATTGACAAATGGGACTTCATAAAACTGTAAAGCTTCTGTAAGGCAAAACACACTGTCAATAGGACAAAATGGCAACCAGCAGATTGGGAAAAGATCTTTACCAATCCTACATCCAATAGAGGACTAATATCATATATACGTATATACATATATATGTATGTATGTATATATAAAACTCAAGAAGTTATACTCCAGAGAACCAAATAACCCTATTAAAAATGCAGTATAGAGCTAAATAAACAATTCTCAGCAGAGGAATCCCTAAAGGCTGTTCATAGCAGCCTTAGTTATAATACCCAGAAGCTGGAAAGAACCCAGATGTCCCTAAACAGAGGATGGGTACAGAAAATGAGGTACATTTACACAAGGGAGTACTACTCAACTATTAAAAACAATGAATTCATGAAATTCTTAGGCAAATGGATGGAATTAGAAAAATATCTTCCTGAGTGAAATGACCCAGTCTCAAAAGAACATACATTGTATGCACTCACTGATAAGTGGCTATTAGCCCAAAAGCTCAGAACACCCAATATACAATTCACAGACCACATGGAGTTCAAGAAGAAGGAAGACAAAAGTGTGGAAGCTTCTGTCCTTAAAAGGGGGAACAAAATTCTCAAGGAAGGAAATACAGAGACAAAGTGTGCAGCAGAGACTGAAGGAAAGGCCATCCAGAGACTCCCTCACGTGGGGAGCCAATCCATATACAGACACCAAACCTAGACAGTGTTGTGGATGCCAAGAAGTACTTGCTGAAAGGAGCCTGATATAGCTGTCTCCTGATTGGCTCTGTCAGAGCCTGACAAATACAGTGGTGGATGATCACAGTCAACCATTGGACTGAGCACAGGGTCCCTAATGTAGGAGTTAGAGAAAGGACTAAAGGATTGGAAGAGGTTTACAACCCATAGGAAGAACAACAATATCAACCAACCAGACCCCCCAGAGCTCCCAGGGACTAAACCACCAACCAAAAGGTACTCATGGAGAGACACATGGCTCCAGCTGCTTATGTAGCAGAGGATTGCCTTAGCTGGCATCAGTGCAAGAAGAGGCCCTTGGTCCTGTGAAGGCTTGATGCCCCAGTGTAGGGGAATGCCAGGGTGAGAAGGCGGAGAGTGGGTGTGTTGGTGAGGGAACACCCTTCATAGATGCAGGGAGAGGGAGGAAGGGATAAGTGGTTTCTGGATAGGAAATTAGGAAAGAGGATAGAATTTGAAACGTAAATAAATAAAATATCTACTCAAAAATGTAGAATGCTTACCCACATGTAAAAAAAACACAAACAAAACAAAACAAAACAAAAAACTAAGTGACAGCTCATGCTATTATGGATATAGGGCATGACAGTGCACGTGCAGAGTTGTGTAGTCAATATGAAAATCAGTGCCATGGTTCCTCATGAAGCTGTGAAGAGTTCCACCTCAAGATTCATCTACATCACTCGTGGGCATTTTTACAAAGGACTTTATATCCTAGTAGACAGACTGTGTTCAATCTGTGTTCTATCTATTATCTAGAATTCTTTAATGATAGTATGCCTTCTACCATATTTCAAAGTAACCCACTCCCCAAATAAACAATTACCGATGAAGGAAGGGTGATCAATGAAAAGGAGAATGATGATTATAACTTTTCTCAGAAAAATAGTGTATTTAATTTGTAGGGAATTCCTGGAAACTCTCAAGAACTAATTTGAGAAGGCATTGTATGTAAATTCATGCTGCCAAATTTGGTGCATAAGAAGGACTGTATTTATCACCATGACATAAAATAATAAGACTAAAAAAATATGACTTTCTTTACAAAACATTTTTGTTTAAGTGAGAGTTCACATTCCATTGTAAAACTTAGTTGAATGCTAGAGTATTTCTTAGTAGAAAATTAAAATCATTTCCAAACAACGAGTTTATGAACCARTACAGGCAGAGAAGATACAAAATGTTTAAAAAATAGAGATCTAAAATATGTTTTTCTTGCCAGGCAAATTAAAGAAATTATAAAAACAGAAAGAAATTTGAAGAATACTGTGGCTAATTTAAAAGTCTATACTCGGCCAATGGATATCAACAATGATCTCACAAAAATGGGTAACTTGTCATTTTTAATAGCAAATGGGATGAAAATATAGTATTCCTGGAAAATGGCTTTCAATGATACATCTAAATTAAGAGAATTACACAAAGAACTAAAAAATATAATGAAGCAATTTTCTTTGTCCACTATTAATATATCTGGTGTGCTGGTCATAGTAATTAAAAGAGAAAAGAAAATGTGATTGTTGCCTCCAAAACATATTTAATAAAGTATCATTGTGGGATACATCAAGAAAACATAGGCACAAAAAGCATAAGAAAGAAATAAAGTAATGCAAATCACCACCAAGTCTGTGAATTTAATATGAGCTTAGGGATTTATCAATTACAGGAAATCTTTAAAATATTAGAAATAAGATGAATAAGTTGAGACATATACTGTTGAACAAATTTTAAGATATGCTACATCACAGTATTAAATTATTTATGACACCTTCTGGATTGAAATGTAATTATACCTTGTTTCCTCTTCCCCTTCCTTCCTCAAGTGTCTCCTAGGTTCCTTCCCTCAAATCCTTCACATGCCCTCCTCTGCCCCTCTCAAGTTGGTAGCTTTTTCTTTGATTATTATTATATGGTATTTGATGGAGCTCTCTCTCTCTCTCTCCCCTTCTTTCTCTCTCTGTATCTCTGTCTCTGTTTCTCTCTCTCTCTCTCTGTATGCACAAACTTGTATATGTTTGTATACAAATTGTATATGTTGTATACAATTGTTTGTATATGTTGCTGTGCATATATGGCTTCAGGGCTGACCACTCTGCATTTAATAACCAATAAGAGAAGTTCCCCCGACCCCCAGAGATGTTACTTCTCCTTCTTCCAGTAATCTTTAGCTTCCTGTAGTTTTGGGGTGGAACTCTATTTGAAAATTCCCCTTGCATATTATCCAATTATTTAAATTAATTAAGCAAGCATTTTAGGTTAGTAAACTTATCATATAACATTTCAAATTATAAGTGTTTCTAATGAAACTGAAATTTAGAATGAACTCAAATTAAAGCAAACTATTTTATACATTTTGACAAGGTAAATGCCAGCCTGTGAACAGCTGAAGATATGTAGCTTTGTTTTTTATTATGATAAAAATAGTTTCAAAACAGATTTCAAGAATTTTTGGGAGATACTTTAGTATATTTGCATCTCCACTTTAGGATTTACATAAATCTGTTATGTCCTCATTTGAATAAATCTTCATTCAACCTGACATTCATCTTCAAGAAATATTTGCTTTTGTCTCTTTACTCTTTACTTGTAAAGGATTTGTCTTCACAAAAGTTACATTCTTCATTTGGTGGTCATGCTTTTTTCATGCTGCCATTGCATTCTGTCAGCACCTACACTGAACTGTGCTTAAGAATGAAGCAGACTGAGAGTAAAATCAAAATCAAAATGTAAATGAGAAACTTGAGAACCTATTCATAACTGCAAGCACTGAACCAGGCATTGACACATTTATTTTAACTTATAATGCTAAGCATCCTACTACTTTTCAAATACCCTGTCCTTTTACTATCTTAATAAGATATTTATTGCTATTTTCTTTATTAGATAATATAATTCTAGATTTGCTCCTAGATTTTTAGGAATTGTATACATGCAACTATGCATATAATAAGATTATTTTGTGTGGACATTTTGCTAACCTGTGATGGTAGATAAAATTTTGTCTACAGATTTTTGTTGTTTTTGTCTTTTATGGCTTCACTAGTTCTTACTGTCACTTGCATACTCAATGTATAGCCCATATAATTCTTCTTTATCCAATATGGTGATAGAGACCAAAAAGTTACGTACCAATGATATGGTGTATTAGATAACTAAATAAAGCAGCACAGGACTAATAACATTGGAATAAATTCACAGAAGCAATAATATTCTTTGAACACAGTGTGTATGGCTCTGTCTTCATGCTTTGCTATTTTTTTCTAAACTCATAGTTTCCCATTCTTTATCAAATGGCAGGAGCCAGGAGTGTCAAACCTTCATTTGCCTCACCCCCATTCTCATTTTTCTTAAAATTTCTATGTCCAAGCTCAGCAGTGGATTTCTCAGTTTACTAGAAATAAAGTAATTTATCACAAATTGCTACTTATGGACTTAGTGGAAGAGGGAAACTAGAGAGTCAAGGTCTATTCCAATGATTGACAGAGAAGCCTAAGGTACAAAGAACAGTTGGTAATTCGTACAAATTTGAGTTTCTTCTTATAGTTAGTGWATTATAAAATTAAGGGAATGTTAAACACTCTTACGCAACTACCATTTCACTTGAGTTACTTGAGATACAATCCTGAATGGGACCAATATTTCTTACATGTGTGGAGCTGACAGCTAGCAGCCAGGGAGTAATCAAAGGACTATACAAGTTGATGTAAAACTATAGTGTGATAAAGGTTATGCAGAAAGAATCTATACATTTCTGATGTTTGTTTCTCAACTGACAACAGAGCTAAACTTCTTAATAAAGGCAGATTTTTCTAGGAGAAGAAAAGTAAAAGCTCTACCTTAGGGCACATACCTATGTTCAAAATCCAAGGCAAATGTGGGGACAACCTACAGAAGGGAGTGACAAAGACAAAGGGACCTGAATCAATCTTAGCAAAAGGATCCCAGGGTATAACACTGTGAGAACTAAAAGCATGCAGGCTTGACAGTGAAACATCAACTTGATTGGCAGATGAATCAACTAAGATATGAAGATAGTTACTCCTTCTGGGAAGTTAGTAGACACTTCCCCTAGAATTGGTAGTACAATCCAGCAGTGGCTCAGATATAAAGGGGTCCAAGGARAGGGAGCTGCCTGCTTGACTAGGCTTCTCGTTGGTAAACACATTTTCTATACCATTGTTTCTGTTGCTTCCTGAAACTACTGTCTCTCTCCAAGATCAGAATCTATATATTCAGCTTTCTAATGGGACTGAAGACAAGAGACCTTCAAAAGTCTTTCAGACCTCTGGTGCCAGTTTACCACTGCTGAGATGTCTACTTTCATGGACTGAGCAGATACCAGGTCCTCAGCATCAGCCATTTTGTAGTACCCAGCCCCTATCATGTAAGGCATTTTAGAAATTCTCTTTTCTAATCTGTAGTCATTACAATGGCTCCTTTAAAGACTCTAGATAATACAGCAGGAAAATAGAAGTGCATTATAGTTGATGTTGTTTATGTTTACATCCATAATGATAGTGTTCTTTTCTCTTTGGGGTATATTTATTTCTAAGTTTGTCTCCGATCCTTCCCCTCTCACTTCCTTTTGTTTCCAGTTTTCATAGTGATGGAGTTGAAATCAGGATCTTTCAGGGCTGAGGATGTATTCTGCCAGGGGGTAAAACCCTAACCTCTAGGACTTTCAATTATTTGGATAATTTTTATTTTTCCCCTAGATGAACAGTTATTTCCAGAACATATTACTGGTATACTTATAAATGGGTTTAAAATCAAAATCATTTTTTTGAAAATTAATACTATGAAAATAAGAAACAGAAGAGAGTAATAAGCTTTCCCCTGTTTTTAGATAATGATGATAATAGAAATTTTGATGTAACTTTAAAAAAGAAAATCACATACTCATCATAAATTAAACAGTACATGAAGTAGTAACCTATATCAGGTAAAAAACACACTGTTACTACTAATGACAGATTATCTAATATTACATTATTGTTCTGTCATATGTTAAGAATTGGGGTGCAGCCAGGCAGTGGTGGCACATGCCTGTAATCCCAGGGCTTGGGAGGCAGAGGCAGGCGGATTTCTTGAGTTCGAGGCCAGCCTGGTCTACAGAGTGATTTCCAGGACAGCCAGGGCTACACAGAGAAACCCTGTCTCAAAAAACCAAAAAAAANAAAAAAAAAAAAAAAAAAAAAAGAATTGGGGTGCAACATACACTTTGGAACTTGGGGTACTTCTTATACTGCCAGTAAGGCACAAACTTTGAGTATAACATATTACAGACATAAGCTATCTCCTTAGAAAGGACTCAAGATGGTCATGTGGTTGCAAGGCTTCCAAAGGACAAATTTTCTAGTTTAAGGAGGAAGAGCTATTTTTAGAAGGCCAGATTGAGTAACGGCCTTTTCTTTTCATCACTATACACAGCCTGTTATTACCAAGTGTCCCATATTAACCATCGATTCCCTCAGTAGAGTGATTTTCAAATACTAACACCACACATAAGTTTTATCCAGGCACCTTGAAAACATTGGAGGTTGTATAGTCCTTCCGGAACCTGGCTGTTTTTCTTTTCTCCAAAAGTTCTTGAAAGAGTTGGTAGAGACAAACCAAGGTCCAATGTTCATATGTGGCAAAGCAAATTACACCTTGTCTCCCCCATCAACCCCCGTGGCTACATCAAGGTCACCTTCTTTATAAATGCACCATGCCTACTCAAGGAAAGAAAAAATTGAAGGCATTTAGCCATTCAAATAAGTCTGAGTGTAGTAAAAAGTCTTAATTCTTCTGACTGATAAATGATTTCTGCTGCCACCTGGTTGTCTGAACAGGTGATATGCAAGGCAGGTAGGATGCAATATGTCAATATAAAAAAAATTGTTCAACATTCGTTGGTGCCCAGAAAACAGAATAATCATCCTATTTCATGAGGTAGAGTCCCAACATGCCCCTTCTGAAGAGTTCTGAACAAGTGAYATATTTAAGAGCACATAACTTGGTTGAACACTTTGTGCATATTTTAGGTTGAACACAATGCTCAACTTACCTCACAGGTACCAGTTTTAAACATCAAGCTCATGCCAGTAGCTATGCAATACTTTTCCTTTCAGAACAGTGTGATATGTTCAAATAATACCTCGTTGTCACAGAGCTTCTCAGAACTACTCTGCACTGTCTCAGAGATGTCAACTCAGTGTTTCCCACCCTCGACTCATTATAATAACACCTTTGTAATGTGTATGAAATCTCAGTATTCTGTTACTTAATCTTTTCTTAAACTGTCTATGTTTGCTAAACTTAGTTTAATAGAGAAATTGTTATTGTGAATTCAACTTAAGRCTTAAATGTGAATCTGATCACCCAAATAATTGGTCAGTGATGGAATAAAGGTAATAGAAACTGATGCTGTCGAGCACTGTCTGAGCTCAGGGAAAACTGAATTAGCTGGATACTGGCCAATTTTCTGAGACAGAGACCTTTGCTCTGTTATTTAAAAAAGGAGATTACCTATTATTAGACTTTTGTAATCAGAAACCTTAGAGCACACTCAACCATTTTTCTAGAAATAAAATAAATAGTTGAAATAAAATGGAAATTGAGACAGTTTCTTTTTTCTCTGGCTACTATTGATGTTATCATTTAGTTTATTGTCAAAGTTTCAGAAAATTGCTGATATTCTGTTTAGTTATTTTTATTATGTTATTATTGTTATTGTATATTATATGTCATGTATATATTACATATCTTATATGTATAATATATAACTGTTATTATGATATTATTATTAAATTATTGCTTAATTTTTATCCACTTAAATTAATTAATTTTCAATACAGCTTGTCCTATAAATTCACTTGAAGAATCTTTTAAGAACTGCCAGAGGTGTTCAGGCTGAATCCCAGAACATTACATTAGACTGAAGTGGAAAGAAGGGACAACCCACATGGCCCTAAAAATCAGTGAAGGTCAACATTGTTAAACTTCCTCCGATTTTTATATTCAAAACCCTTTGTTTGTGGAAGTACAAAACTTAGGATAACTGTTCAAGTCCCCCTCACCTCTAAAAGTCTAAACTTTATACTTAATTCTAAACTGACTTTTAACTTAATTTTACACTGAAAATTTAAACAATTCTAAATTAAAGAAAGTGTGAAGTAATTGTTAAGCTCATTTGTATCCTAGTGAAATCTTAAACTGTTAAAGGCATTTCTATTCATATTTTTCATTAGCAAGGTAAACAATATTTGTAGATGAGACAGTAAGAGCCAAGCACAAGAGTAACTTCTTAACATTAAAGTACCATCATATCTTGATGTCATTGACATTGTTCAATGAAATTTATTGAAATAAATMAATTAGGAGATAAGGTCTTATGAACAAAACCAGAAATGTATACTGTACACCAACCTATATCATTCTAAGGATGACCCTAAAGTATACCAAGCACAGAGCTGTCCCTTGTAGAACGATATTTCTGATGCACAGGGATACATAGAAAGCCCAGATGAGAGGTGACCAAATGTGCTAAACATCTGTTGTTTCCTTCTACTCCCAGAAACTACTGCAACATAACAAATCAATCCAGAAATTAGTTGCTGCCTTAAAGAACGATCATTTATTCTGCTCAGGGGAGAACAGTTAAGACAGTGAAGTCAACACAGTGGAACATCTCATTATCATGTCTGGCTTGATTAGGAGCTGAGAAGCTCATTCATATGGTTGGCAAGTTGGAGTGGCTCTTACAAAGTTTATCAGGACTGGGGAGCGGGAACCCTGGGTGAACCTTGGAACAATTTGCTTTGGTTTCATAATATTGCAGTTGCTGAATTATTAGAGCCATTAAGCAGATGGAATGGATGTATTAACTAAACTCAGACTCCTTACACTATCACACCAATGGCCCTTTTTCATGGTGGTCACCACATTCAACAGCATTTTAAGGGGACTTTGTTGGTAGACTTTACCATTGGGTAGAGATATGTAACAATAACATCCTTCAAACACCCATATTGGTTAAGGGACATTGTTGCTGCCATTTCTGGAAAACACACTTGCCCCATCACTTAAGCTGCCTTCTACACAACACACATTGCTAGTGTTTGGGGAAGCTGACCAGCAAGCACCTCAGAACAGACTTTCATATTCAGTGCTATATCTTTGTGTTCTATTTTTCAAGAAGAACTGCAAAAGTAGAATAATTATGATTAGATGATATTTATTCACCAATATTCATCCTTCCAGGCTGTTCTGAGTTGACTGTGCCAAGTAACTATAAGTTTTAAAAAATAGCTAAATACTGGACTAGAAACCCTATCTTTTATGTCTGTATTCTGTGTTCAGTCCAGAGAAAGAACTTACAAGGGCTTATACAGAAGAAAAAGATGATACCCACTTCTAGGAGAGGTGGTCCTAGGGACATCAGATAACTTTCAGTACAATCTCAGGTTATTGTATTTCCACAGTCATCCTGCTACTTCAGAAGCACAGAATTGTGATCTCAAAGTTACATTCAAAATGAAAAAAGAGCAGGCTTGGCATTAATGTGGCTATCAATAGATTTACTTAAAAATGATCCAACAGAAAGGAATAAAAGACCATAGTGCTTTCCACAATAATTATTATTTCCTTAGAATTCCCACATCTAGTCCAAATGTTCAGGTCATCCCAAAGGACCTATCATTACTTCCTTTATCTGTTGCTGTTACTRTTAATAAGAAGCCCCACAGAGGCCTACCTGTCTCATAGTCAAGCCACAGTGGGAACCACTGGATGTGCAATTATGTGATGGAGAGATGGGAGAGAAAGAGAAGCAAAACAGTTTGAGCTCTATGAAAAGAGTCAGACAGATCTGGAGAGTTGGGAGTGGAGAAGTCAGCCTATATGAGTAGCCTTCCCTGCCTCCTGAGTTCATGGTGATTTCCTGGCCCACGGTGCTGCTGAGGGCCATTTCTGGATCCATAGCCATGGAGCAGCAGGGCTCTGTGTTGAAATGTAGGACCTATGTATACCACAAAAGGCCATGAAACTCCCCAGACTGGGCTGCTGCTTAGTTCCATGCTGATACCCAAGTGCTATTCAGAGCTGGACCTACCCTCACTGGCTGAGATGGCCCTATTCCTTGCAGCTACACCTCAGCTGGGTACCAAAGAGCTAGCCCTGGTAGCATGGGCATGGGGGAGCCAGCTCAGATGGCATGAGAGCAGGAGAACTGCCCCTTGCTAGCTGTATTATTGACTTAGCCAGGGCAGTGATGGAGAGCTCTCGCTGTTAGTGTGGGTGCAGGGTAGGTCTCAGGCTGACCAACTCAGCTCCCACCCACGCCCAGATCTAGGGCTTTGAGTTAGCCCACCACAATATCTACCCAATCTATGAACTGCTGGAGCCTTCAAAGGGGTTGGTCCTACAGATGCAAAGCAGCAGGATCTCTATGACACAGGACAACAACAAGATATCTGAAAGGAATCTGGGTTAGGATCCAATGTTGATGTAGCAGAGGCCAGAGGCTTAAAAACCTGTGAATGAATCACTGCAATGAACATTTGCAAGTAAAGACACATAGACAAAATAATACACTGTGTGACACACCAAAGCTTCCATAATGAGATTTTTAAAATTATTATTAATTCTATTTTTAATTTTTCTTTTCTTTTCTTTTCTGGAAGTTAAAAGGTCAGAGGACAGAAGCAAAGGGATGGGGAGATGAGTGAGACTGGAGTTCATGATGCAAAAATCACAAAGAACCAATAAAAGCTTTTTAAAAATGAAAAAGAAAGAAAAAGATCTAACACAATTTGATCAATACAACTCAGATGAGAAAGTGGCATGTGTATTGAAAGGCGAGCCCTTTACTCAAACCTCTTATTTCTGTTTCTCCCACTTAAGGAGCATAGAAGCTGCTACTTTACCTTAACAAGTGAAAAGGCTGAAGAAACTTCAAAAAATAACAACTTTCTTAGATGCAGCAGGTAAATGAGTTCATAGGGCAAGCTGAGAGGGCAATACACTGATCTAGAGATTTATTCCTACCAGAGTAGAAACCCACAAGCTGAAATCTCCAAGGAAACAAACTTCATGTGGAAAAACTCTGAACTGTAACTGACATGTTGCTAGGTGTTCAGAGCTGCCAACTCAGGTGAATGTGGGGCATTTTAGGAGACAGGTTAGACATAACCTGCAACAAACTTAGTTTTTTTCTATCAGGAGCCCTCCCAGTCACTATCAAAAAATATATATCTTGTTAAATATCTGGAAAGAGACAGGACAAGGGATAATATCAGAGTTCTGATTTGTCCCTAAGAGTGGCTGGTTTTAGGAGCAACTGTTCTATCAGTCTGATGTCCTGGGTTTATCAGATTCCAGTCAACTTGAGGAAGTGAAATGCCAACTCTACTCCTCCACAGACTTTCAGACCCAAGTAATGGGAAGAAAATGTTGAGAAAAAGGAGTAATGCCTATAGTCCAGGGATAGAACTGTGGAACACTATTGAACCCCTACATCTTACAGCTATATTATTAAATGCTAATTACTATCTCTATTGTCAATTTAAGACTTTCATCTTCAATAATAAGTTATGTGACATAATCCAAGGTAGAATTACAGTCTGATGAGACTGAAAAATTGCATATAGAAAGAGAGTTACAATTATCAGACCAGTAATATAAAAACCAAGATTAATATGCTGAAGATTCAAATGATAAAAATAAACATGCATGAATGCATGAATTAATTAAGCAGAAATGTTACAGAGCTCAAATGTTGTAGCAGAAATGAAGAATGACTTTCTTATGGGCTCATTAGAGAATTATGAAACTCAGGAGGGAATATATAAGCTTAAGTTCATAAGAATTAAAAAAAAAGAATTAAAAAAAAAGTCTGGAGAAACATCTCAATTAGTAACATTCCTTACTATACATACATGGGAACCCACAATAGAATTTTCAGTACCAAAGGCAAAATGGATTTGCTTGACTGAATATGCCTGCATTCCTCTACCAGGATATGTAGGAAGGTAGAGGAAGGCTGATCCCTGAGTTTTGTCAGATGGCCAACCAAGAAAAAATTTCAGGGTCTAGGTTTGTGTGAGTTCTTGTTTTAAGAAGAAAAGGCCCAGAGTAATAGAGCAAACACATTATATTGTCATCTAGCTTCCACATGCTTCATTACAGGTGCATACATTCATAGGCATACACACACACACATACACACATACATATACACATACACATACACACACAAGTTTAAATGGACTTGAAGAAAGCAAGAGTGATTTTTTTAAGAACTATGATATAAGAAGAAGAGGTGTCACAGGTATGGAACAGAAGTGGCAGAAAAAAGAGATATGAGAAATAAAGGTCTTGAAATAGTAGTGACTACAAATTCTTTCTCATGCATGTCAGCCAACATGGTACAAGACTCAAGAGTGACACCTTGCAGGGCAAATGCAAAAGACAAAATAAAACTTGACTGACAGCACATTTATGGATGATATACCAATCTTCAGAAAATTGATAAAAAATAATCCTGCAAGAAGCTAGGTAGAAGAGAGATATGATCCTTCCTTATAGAGAAGTGGATAAGAATTACATCTGCTTCTTAGAAACCAGAACAGGCAAGCACCAAGTATATTAAAGATGGAGATAAAACCACCACTGCCACAAAATAAAAATAGCAGCAGCAGGATCTGCCATTCTTAAAATCTATTGCTGGGGAAACCTTTTTGAAAAAGGAGGAGTAAATACAATCCCTAATGGCAGACTAAAAGTAGTGAAAGCCAAAATCTTTTAGGGAGAAGAAAAGTCTGTTTAGGACAAAGAACTCAAGAAGTTAGACCCCAGAAAGCCAAATAACCCTATCAAAAATGGGGTACAGAGCTAAAGAAA
>BDUI01004844.1:47156-83063 GCA_002335545.1 Apodemus speciosus
TGTCCAGTTTTCTGAGGAACCTCCAGACTGATTTCCAGAGTGGCTGTACCAGCTTGCAGTCCAAGCCATAGTTAACACTGCGAAGTCTCTCTTGGAGATGAAATGGTTTCTGTCTAATCAGGCACTTATTACAATTTCCTTTCATAGAGTACTTGATAAGAGGTTTTTTCTACTTTTATCATGTTTAATGTTCCAAATAGATTTTATAAACTGGTTGTGTGCACATTACTTTTAGCTTCAGAAGATAGCATGTATATTTAAGAGACATTTAACTATTATAAATTATTTTGTTGATTTAAAAATGTCAATACTGAGTTGTGTATTTTAGAATATATTTTATTAAAAAAGAAAATCAAGTAAATTGAGAATTTAGGTAGAAGAGAGAAAAGAAATTTATTTCTCAATTGGCTGAAAGTTAAAAGCTGTGGCATCTAGCTCTGAGATGGTGCCTGACAATGTGGATTGTCAAGGAGAGTCTATCAAAAGAACTCTGCCTCTGAAGCATAATAGTCCTCCAAAGCTACTTTCCTTATATCAATACCTTGGRAAGTAGTTTATTAAAGATGTTTCAGAAAGTAAACTGATTTTCATTTGCTAACAATAGTCCTAGAAGTGACATAAAAGAAATCATGGAAATATTTCGCTGAAATCGCAAAAGCTAGATAAACTGTGTAAGGGAAAATAGGATCAAATAATCAAATAGAAACTAGTAGAAATAATGTAGATGTTAATTTAACTCTACCAGTGTTTTTTTGTTATTAACAGCATAAGAGTATTAGCTGCAAGACAGAAAAAAAAATCCCAAATGGATGCAAAGGTATACATTACCTATAAGGAACTCATTATACCTACAAATTTAACCTCCAGTGATACTGAGTGATATACCTACTTGTTATTAAAACAGGTAACAGAAATATTATGTGGGGCCTATTGTGGTTAAACATTCAGGAAGTTACTGGGGAGGCTGAAAGTTTTAAATAGCCTACTAAGTAGTGAGGAAATGCCAGTTTCCCAAGCAGAAACAATCATCCATAATGTTTATGTGTTTAAGAAAAGTATTTTCAATATATATGAAAATCTGTCAGACCTAGTTATATTAGCAGGTTCTAATATTTCTTCATCATAAATACATAGGGAGCAAGTAGAAATTGACAAAGGACAGAGTTAGATTAAACAGCATCATCAGTTCAATGAATTTAATGGCATCTACTTAGCACTTAATCTTACAATAGCATATAATGCATTCTCCTTACCACAAGTGTTAAAATTCACCAACACAGAACCTATTCTGAGCCATAAAACATACCTTATAAATTTTAAAGTCTAGGGGGCTGGCAAAGTGTCTCCTAAGAGAAAGTTCATTGTTATCCAAATCTGGCAGACTAATCTTGATATGTGAACCAATATAATGCTGGAAGGAGAGAGATGACCCCACCAATGTATCCTCTGGTCTAAACATGTGTGCTGTAGTACATGTATACCTACAGGATACATACACATACATATACTCAAAGATGGTAACTAAAAGTAAGAAAAAAATAAATGTATAGTAACCACACAATCTCTGCTCTGAGATCATAGTAGAATGAACCTAAAAAAATCAAAACCAGAAAGATGGAAAATTTTCCTCAAACTGCTGGTGATTAAATGATATATCTATATAATATAAGGAAGAAATATAACCAAATTATGAAAATATACAAAAGAAAATACAACATATCAAAATTTTTGGGTTGTGGGAAGAACTGTGCTTAGGGGAAATTCATAGTAATGAGCATATTTATTTGAAAGCAAGTGTCTAAAAATCAATCATTTATTATTCCACTTTAGAAATTGAGAGAGTGAGAGCAAATTAAATCTAAAGCAAGCAGAATACAAAAAATAAATATCAGAGCAAAACCCAGTAAAATTAAAAATAGGAGATCAATAGAAAAAAAAAAACTCAACAAAACCAAAAGCCAGTTCTTTGAAAAGGTCCATACTATCAATATGCCTCCAACCAGGCTAACAARACAAAGGAAAACCGACAAACACAGGTCATTCCAGATCAAAAAGGGGGCATCACTAAAACATCTAGGGACAGTTAATGAAGGAAAACTTTAATTCTCTACCCATAAATCCAATAACCTAGAAGAAAAGGACCTATTCTTTGAAAGACAAAACTTGTCAAATTTTATGCAAGAGGAAAGGAACAATCAAAATAAGCTTATATCAAATAAAATTATTGAATTTGTAAATATGAATCCATACCAACAAAAAGAACAGAGTGAGATGCGTTCACAGGTGAATTCTGTATAACTTTTAATACTAAGAAATGACATTTCTTCACAATTTACCYACAAGTTAAAAGTAAAGGAAATACTTTCAAATTATGATGTTAGGGTTACACAAACCAGACAAAGGCACTATAAGAAAACTGTGCAGCCATATTTTACAACTATAGATACCAGAATTTTAAATATCTTAATATCTTAAATATCTTAAACAAATATTAGCAACTGATTCCACCAATACATCTGTGTCATTGAAGCAATAACTGTATTTCAATATACTACTAGAAATCAAGCTAAAGTAAGACAAAAACAATAAAAGATACATCAACTGGCAATAAGGAAATAGAATCTTATGTCACAGATAAGACAGTCATCTACATACATATATCACTTACATATTACRTACAGTCTGAAAGAATCAATAATAATATCTCAGAACTTTTAAATGATAGAGGGAAGGTTATTTACTTACTTTGTACCAGCAAAGTACAAATGATATTTGAAACAACAAACTTTACTATTTCTGTCTGCATCCAAAATACTGAATTACTTAGGCTTAGTTCTAACAACAAATTCACAAGTGCTATGAAGAATAACTTCAAAATCTGGTGGAAGAGGTTGGAGAATATAACAAATGGAGACATAGCTTACATTCAGTACAGTGAAACTCAAAAATTTTAATTTATTCCCTATCAATTGTCAACAAAAAGCCTAGGATGTTATTTTGTGGGCAACATGTTAAATTTACACATAAAAGCAATGAACCCCCAAAAGCCAACTCAGTTTTTAGAACGAAATCTGGATCACTGATATCATACAACTCTAAGATTTATTCTAAAGATTTAGAAATCAAGAGAAGGTGGTAAGTGGTAAAAGAACAGACAAAAAGATCAATAGAACAGAATAGAGAGTCCAGAAATAACCACAGAATAGTCACCCAGCATCTAACAAAAAAGTAAACGAAGTATAATGGACCAAAGGTAGCCTTTTATCATATGGGTAAAACTGGATATTCACTGGAAAGAAAATGAATTCACATGCAGTCCTTACGCTTTGCAGAAAAATTAACTAAAAATGGATCATGGCCCTAAAAGGAAAAAAATATCTAACTTACAGAAGATAACATAAGATAATTTCTAGATTACCCAGGATATAGCAAAGGCTTTATGAGAACAGTTGTAGAAGCACTATGCAACTAAAGGTTGATAAGAATTTGATCAATGTGAATAATTGTTATCTGAAACATACCAAGAGGATGAAAAGTCACAACATAGACTTAGAAAATATCTGCCAGAGATAATGATACACTTCAATGCAGAACATACAAAACAGCCCTTACAACTCCACAAAGAGAAAAGAAGCCACGAAGTCATAAAGTGAAGAACAAACACCTTATTCAAGAAAATATACAAGTCACAAGAAATGAACATGTCAAATAGGTTTAACATTGTATGTTATTATGGGATTTTTGAATTTAAGGAAACAAAAGATACCACATGCCTATTCAGAATACTAAGACCACTCTGTATTAGTATAATTGGAGAGGAAGTAGATAATCTTGGTCTACACTTGGGCATTTAGAAAGTCTCTGAAATGTAAATAGTCTCATGATCAGATGGGACCAAATACTTCTTGGTATTTACCCAGATAAACTTAAAACTTATGTCCACACAAGTACCCACTGATAGATGTTTATAGCAAGTTTATTCATAAATGCAAAAACAATGAAGTAATCAAGATAAGGTTTAGAATAAGAGTGGATAAGTAGCTAGTTACATATGGAGGGTGGTATATTAGATTGATGTTACAAAGAAACAAACCATGAAGCCATGATAAGACATAAAGTATAATTAGTAAGTGATTGATTCTAATTTAAAAGGGAAAAGACACAACTTGAGGACAAATACATGACATTCTTGACAAGACAAAACCTTGGAGACAGGAAATGAGAAACCATTCTGTAGGTTATGAAAATGGTCTACATATATGTAGTGGTAGACTTTAATTGTTAGCTTGATACACTCTAGCATCACTTACAAAGTCTTGATGAAAACTGACAAAATTAGGTTGTCTTGTGACCATGCCTGTGGGGAATATATTTATTACATTGACATAAGAATATTCATGGACTAAGGGTGGCATTATTCTTTGCATGGAAATGAGGAGAGAGGTAGTGTTGAGCTGAGGATGAGCAGACACACAGATTGCTGTATGTTCTAATTACACTTATGATGTGAGCCGTTTTGTCAAGCTCTTGTTGCTGTGACCTCTCTACAATGATAAACTATAACCACAAGTTCTGAGCCAAAATGAATCTTCTCTCCCCTTCATTGCTTTTGTCAAGTTTTTTTCGTCATGTGTTTCCAAAATGACTTCCCCTATTCTAGCTGTTCCTGATTAGCCCACAGACATCAGAACCCATGTTTCTAGGCTACAGCACTGACTAAGAACCACACATTCTCAGTGAGCCTTCTAGGATTTCAATCTAAAGCTGTGATTCAGCCTCATCAAATGGACAAATATTGGGTTGTTGTCCTCTCTGGTATTAAAAAGTCTCTTTGGGAATATATCAACTACTAAGATAGCCCCTCAAGTTCCAGGGATCCACTTGATACTCAGCATCTCMGATGCAAATGACTATTGTTACAATTTTAATATATGTTGACAAAATTTTCTCTGAGTTATTCTTTACTTGATATTTTCCTTTTGTTAGTTTCCCCTTTTTATAATATTCTATGAAATACTTCCACATTTTCCTTCACAATATTTTTACTATTTTCTTGATAATTTCATATACCAAGTTTTAATTATTTTCAGTCCCTCTCCCTAGATCTTTCTCAGGTCACACCCCATTTCTAGCTATCCAACTCCCTCTCTCGTCTCTCTGTCACCTATAGAGTCCAATTTGTGCTGCCCATATATTCTTAGGCAGAGAGATAGATAGTCTCACTGTGGAGAGCATGGTCACCTTACCAGAGCATCCACTCTTACAGAAAACTGACTTGCCAACAGCTTCTTGGTGAAGAGTGGAAGTTCATGCACAGCTCCCCTCTCCTCACTGGGATTTCTTCTGACATAGGGCAGCACAAGTCTTATGAACGCCATCACAACCTCTTGAATTCTTATGTTATCTGTCTGCTATGTCTAGAAGATACATTTTCCTTGTAGTCATTCACTGTCCCTATCCTTAAAATCTTTCTGCCTCTTCTTCAATGACCCCCCTGCCCCGAGTCTTGGCATGGGTGTAGTAAAGTCTTTTATAACTTTAGATGATGGGTTTTTATTAAGACACAGTTGTTTTAAGGGCTTTAATACAACATAATGCACAACTCATTCCTTGGCTTTCCCTTCTTCTTGTGAACTGAAGAGCTTGTACTAGAAGATGGATTTTGACTGTTAATCTTGGTAAATGGTTTACTTAAAAGATAGTATTGATACCAGTTGTGTTATACAGAATAGGTGAAACTCTGCCCTAGTGATGAATAATGGCTGAGTTACAGAAATACATTAAGATCAAGAGTTTCATGCACATGACTTATTATTCCACCTAGTATTTTAAGAAGTCCTAACTTTCTAACCCAAAAGAGTTTTAGGAGAAGAACTGTGTCAGGGAGTATTAATATGACAATTAGTTCCATTCCTCTAGTAGATATACACTCTGTGGTCTCATTCTCTGAATGATGCTTCTAAGTAAGCTAATTCTTTGAATCTGKATGATACATAAAACTTAAGACAGTTTAAAAATGGTATGTTCTAGACCCCAGCACATTATATTGAATAATGTGTAGAATCAAGGCTTAACCATAGATTGGTATTAAAGATTCACATATATTTACAAATCTAGTTTTACATGGAAATAATCAGTTTCCAAGACCTTATTTTCATAGCCAAATAATTCAATAAAGTTAATTAAGCCCAAAGACCATGATATATTATCTCACAGAAAAGGTCATGCTGGAATACAAGCTTATCTACTACTGAAAGCAGAATAGATCAAGGCTTAATCTCACATGTAGCTGCTGCAGCACAGTGGTTTTGCAGACCATTGGGAATAAATAACACTGTAGTAAGTCAGTGAAATGAATGGCAGATTGGTTGTCACTGGTCTCCTTCCTGCTTCAAGTGACTTTTATCCACACACATTCTAATTTATCACAATTCAGAAAACGTTTGTGAAACCGTGCTGTTTGAATTCTAGACATCCTTCCTAAGAACCTGCATTATATAAAGGTCTATTGAAAAAATATATCTATACATCATATTTATTGAAACATCTTACATCGAGCACCTTCTGTGGCTAGTTTTAAAAGGTTCTATTTGTAGCATGCCCTCATCCTATGTCTTAAGTCCAAAATATCACTTTTTAAACAAACCAAATATTTACTAGAAAATCCCTACAATGAGTCTTAAATAGCTAGGCCCACTCATCAGATAACTTAGAGCAGTATTCTTTTGCTTATCTTTGCGTTTGGTCTGCTGATGGGTGGAAGATGACATGTACTTAAAAATAAGGCATGAAATACTTGGGGTATCACTGGGATGAATAGTCAAATCATGTTTTCTGAGTGCATGCATGGAATGAAATCTTTTGAGTTAAATATAAAATTGATAGAACGTTACTCCATATATATACTGATAGACTGTGTCTCTTCGAAATCTCCATAATTGAAACAAAAGTGATTATGTGTGGGCACATACATTTTTATCTGCAGGTACCCAATGACATAGAAAGCTTTCCTGTTATGTCTTGAAAAGGAGAAAACAACATTCAGGGAGAAACTAATGCTTTCTAGAACTCATGGAAGGGGAGGGGACACAAGAAATACTAAAATTTGATGTGAAGAGATCACAATGACGGATCAGAAATCTAAGTGATCCACTTACCCATGAGTGTCACAGAGTAAATGGAAACAGCCCAGGTCTCCTGTGTAATGGAACACAATCTAATCCATTCATAGCTCACATTGCCTCTTAAGATGTTTTTGTATGGCACACTGGACTTAAGGGAAAGCCCCTACTGCTTATTAGATGATGTGACTTTTGTTTTTGCCATGGGCACAGACTGAAGCAGATATTCAGATCCAGTCTTTTCTTTTGTTATAATATCTTTTGATACTATGTTCAATAAGTTTTCTAAATATATCATTCTCATAATACAGAAGGCTGTGATTGCTATTCTAGAATCCTTTGATTTAGTATTCAAACCTACAATAACAGAGGTGGAACTTACTGACATTATGAACTTTGTCTGGATGTTATTTTTTTAATAAATTCCTAGTGCCAGATACTTAATATAGTGCCCAAAGCAACTAGTTGAATTAGTTTGTTCAAATATATGAGTCATTTTTTCTGTAACTTAAACTATGTCCTCCATTGTCAACAAGATGTGTAGAATATAAACCTTCCTAGGCAATTCTTGTAATGAATGTGTCTACAGTCTAGGAATTGTGTATGCAGCAATGAATACAAAATCAGAGGGCAGAGGTTGTTATGTAATTCCCTTCCCATTAAACAGAAAACCAATTTACTTAATTGCTTGTGCTTAAGGGCAATGTCATTTCATATGGCTTACTGTTTTATACCAATGTAAGAATATTAAGTTACTAATAGTACAAGTCAATAAAAACTATTCATAGACCATGAACTTTCATGTTATGGAAGGAACAGACTTGACAAAGGATGACATTAACATATGAACTTTCATGTTTCAGACACTTGACTCTTCCCAGAGATGACTCCATGTCTTCTCTTCAATCCATCTGTGATGTGTCAATCAGAAGAGTTAAATTACATTATCAACTCAAATGTTCTTAACTCTGAGTTCTTGTTACACAAGTAAAAGCTATCCAATTGATGCTTTGAACATTTCTGCACATTTCTATCAAACCTCTTTAGATTTGAAGTGTCTCAATGCATACTTATTGAGCATTAACTAACAAACAGTCTTATATTAAATAAAATATTACAATAGATTATGATCCATATAGTTTGTGACATGGCAGAGATTACTAAAGCTTGAAATTGAATTCTTCATTTAAGAATGTAAACCAGGGCTGGGTGGTGGTGGAGCATGCCTTTAATCCCAGCACTTGGGAGGCAGAGGCAGGTGGATTTCTGAGTTCGAGGCCAGCCTGGTCTACAAAGTGAGTTCTAGGACATCCAGGGCTACACAGAGAAATCCTGACTTGAAAATACCAAAACCAAAACACAAACAAACAAACAAAGAAAAWGAATGTAAACCAGGAGAATGTGTAGAGAATTCTTTTCTAAACCGGATAATGGGTCATTATGAAAGGAATTGGAGGTATTTATTCTTCTCAAGCCTCTTCACAACCGTAGGCAGTATGATTAGGGATTCAGGATGAAGGAGGGAGCTAATTTAAGAATGTTTGCATGTGTTTTACCTGTTGTTATGAAATGTAGGAGAGATAATTTTCAAGTGGGCATTCAAAGCAACGGTGAGAGGAATATTGAGTGCTTGTAGTAACTGAAAACATTTTCAAAGCCTAAAACAGGAGAACAATTACAAACTAGTTCTTCTTAAACTAAATAAAGCCAAATGACAGAAAACAGGAATGGTGGTCAGTCTATTCTTACTTGTGGCTTGTTATCTATTATCACATCAATTATTTTTCTTATATAGGCTTTAGTTTCTTTGGGTTGTCATAACAATATCAACAAAGCAAATATCAACAGTGGCTTAAGACACAGAGACATATGTTCTCTCCCCGTTTCTGTGAGCTGCAATTCTGCAATGAAGACACAGGTAGGACCATGTTCCCTTCTTAATCCTTAGAGTTGGTGTCTTCTGAACTCTCCCATCTCCTGAGTGTTCCAGTCACCCATGGCTTTGTGGGGGCACAGTTGTCTCTACTATCACATAGCATTGACTGCTCCTTGTCTGTCTTTCCATGATTTTCTCTTCTTTGTGTGTCTCTGTCCAAACTGCTTTATTTTCATAAGATCATTTATATTAAATAAAGCCTGATTTTACTTCAGAGGGCATTTCCACAAAAGTCCTGTTTCAAAAGAAGTTTATGTTCTAAAATCTGAACTCTAGCATATGAACATATCCTTTAGGAGGATAGAGATTAGCCACAAATAACATCAATTGAAGTAGCATATAACACTGAAACATGATATATCTACATGTACATATGCATATATTTAATAATTTGTCAAATAAATATGCCGAGTTGGCCATTGTGTGATTATCTGCTTTATTAATGTCTAACACTGTAAGTCTATAAACTCAAGACTTGGATTTGCAATCTCCCAGAACAGAATGACTATCTCTAGGATCAATGTGCAAATCAACAACCAGGCTGGCCTTGCTTGACAGGACTCATTGACATCCACACAGCTATGAAGGCTTTGGTTAGCCTTGGTATTTCACTATGAACCCATTTCTTTCATTCTGATTAAATTTATTTATTCACTTTACAACCCCATATCAACCCTCCCTTTCCTCCCAGTACTGGTGAAGTTGTGAGAACACTCCTCCAGTGCTGGTGGGAGTTCAAACTTGTACGACCACTCTGGAAATCTATTTAGGGGGAAGATTGGGAATGGCTGAATCTCATCCAGCTATACCACCCCTGGGCATATACTCAAAAGATGTCCCACCATCCCACAAGGAACAATCGCACAACTTTGTTCATAGCAGCTTTATTTGTAATAGCCAGAAAATGAGAACAACTTGGATGTCTCTCAACTGAAGAATGGATACAGAAAATGCTGTTCATTAACAAAACACATCATGAATTTTGCAGGGAAATGGAGAAAACTAGAAAAAAATCATCCTGAGTGAGGTAATTCATACTCAAAAGGACATGCATAGTATGAACCCATTTCTTAGCCATTCTTCAACTATTAACTTTCCCTTGAAATCTATAATCTTTCTAACATGGACCTATCACAAATGAGACAGAAAGGAAGAGGACATCTGAGAGCACTTACACTGTAAAGAAAAACAGATCAGCTCAGGCCTTGAAACTCCACTACAAATTCTCCCAGTGACTTATTACAGTGAAACTTATTACACTTTCTAAATCCAGAGTTTGTATTCTTAGGAACTGAATCTTATAGATAATGTCCATTGAAACAGCAAAAATTGCTTGTTACTACCTACCACGGCATCTAGATAAATTGCTGGGTAACCCAATACAACCTTCCATTGCATCACAAATTTCCTGATCAAATATGAAACACATAGCATACAACCACCACAATGTTATTCAGAATAACAGTTAATATAAAAGGAACATGAACCAATTTTAATTGGACTTACAGGTGGAAGGAAATGTTTTTAATTATTAGTGGTTAACAAAAGTAAAATTAGACCTGACTAGAATCCAGAAAACATACCTACCAACTTGACAAGCATTTTGATCTATTGTTTGCGTGCCAGACATTTTCAAGAGGCACAGGCACCTATAATACAAAGGATATGAGAAAAGTAATATAACTTACCCCACCAACCTTCTCAAAGTGAGATCCATCTTTCTTAAAGTCCGTAAGAGCTCCATTGAAATACCAGGCAAACATTATATCTAATAGGGGGTCGTGTTGAACCTGGCAGGGTAAAATGACGCTCTCACCAACGGCAACATCCATGTTGGAAGGTGCCAAAATTATTCTTGTTGGTTCTATTGGCAAGAAATTTTCAATAGCAAATTATTAGTAAACAAAATTTTAATGTTGATGAAAACAATTTTTCATAGCTATATTGTATATCTGAGTTAGAATGTGGATGGTTGAGTAGGCTCGTATACAATACCCCTCTGTGATTAAATGTCTTCAAGATCAAAGTGGCATATTGGTGTAAAAGTATATGAAATTTTACTGGCCTCATAAAATTTTTCTTAGGAGAATTAAGAAATATGTGTTTTTAGGAGATATATATCTAGAACTGAAACTCACTTGCAAACATGTTATATTAATGACAAATTCAATTCACATTAGTTTCACAGTTTTGTGAGATAAAACAAAATTCCATGTTGTCATGAACCTCCAATGAACCTCCACCTACATATGGTCCTGTATCGCCATCATTTTTCTTCCATTGATAAGGAATTCAAGTTCTCTCAACCTCACCTTCCTACTGTTTTCTACATTCTTGTAACCTGGGACAACAAAACTAATCAAAAAACTGTGCATATAGAGCGTAAATTATCTTAGGATAAACCAGTATGGTCAGGCTTTGGTCCCGCATTTGAGCCAGCCCCTCTAGGGTCTCAAAAAAACATTGTGACTTTGTGTTGTAACATCCGGTAGTAAGATTTTGGTCTTTAATACCCTGACTTCTCATTTGCCTTCCCTCTGTTTTACATGGTATCTTTCATTTCATATCCTCCTAGTCTCTTCATACGGTGCGAAGAACTCAGCTTTCCCTTCATCTCCCATTACAAGTCATCTTTGGTTCCTACAATTTTTAATGTAAAATGGGTTGAGCTGTGTCTTTTTTCTTAAAATGTATCTCATTAACATATTAATTGTACAAATCAATGGTATTCATCTCGTGATTACAAGTACCAATCTCAATATAAACAACTGCTGACTTAGTATCTCCTCATCATACTTAAAATCTCATATTCCATGACCTATACAGCTTCTAAACGTCACTGCTTTACCATGACTTCTTTCAGAGCACATAGTAGAATTCAATTCTGAACAGAGGGAATCAGTCATCGTCATCTGGTTTGACTGATGAAATGTAAGTAAGAGGTATATGTATGTAGGGCTCAGGGACTGAAATTTGAAGCATTAGCAAATAATGTCTGGAAGCTTTTATTTCTGAATGAAGAAAGTAAAGCTATCTCACTACAGAGTACCAATATAAATACAGCAACCTGTGCTCTTGCAATTCACTGAGGTTTTGATAATGTTTAGTTTGCTCCATTGAGTAAGCCTAATAATTACCTGATGTTCACCATGACCAGACTTATGTGATATCCTCTGTCTCTTCCAAATATAGTGCATGGTCATACAATGATGTTGACAGCCTTTCATTCCACTGTTTAATCAAATACTGTACAGTTTCTTCCTTCCTTTTTTCTCTCACCTTCCCATTCCTTTTTTACACTCCATTTCTTTTTCTTCTTCTTTCAGTGCAGGGGTCAAATCTTAGAGTCTCTTGCATGCTAAGTAGTACTTTGTGAGCTTTTCCTTTACTCTCCAACTTGAAGCCATTCTGGATTTTTTTTCTCTTTAGGAACCTCCCATCCAATTTAACAGCATTTTTTCTGCTTAATCTATTCCCAATATATGAAGTGACTGATACTAGTCTCTAGACTCTTGCAGAAGCACACCTTTGGTTACTACTGGTCCCTGTCACCTCCTGCTGCCTGTATGGTATATCTTCTGAGCTCAACTGGGCTCTTGTCATTCTTCTTTCAGTATCTTCTCAACAGTGCAGTTGTTTGAAAAATACACAACTGTGCTGCCATTTCTCTGCCAAAACAGTACATTGGCTTCTCTTTTCACATCTGACTGAAAGCTGAAGTCTTTATAAGTCTGCATTATGTCTACTCCACTATCCCTAAGCAGTCTTCTAATACTTTCATTCCCCTGAATTCTGTGCCTCATGTTCCATCCAGGCCAATTGGGGGTAACTGGTTTCCTTCAAACTTACCATATTCCCTCACTCGTATCTACTTTTAAAATCATTTGCAATTTTTCCTTTTAATAATCTCTGAGATCTTTTTTCCTCCCTCTGTGCTCCTTCCTATGGTATGATGTAAGGCACACAGGGTAGTATCTTTACTGATGTCTCATTGACATAAGCCAAGCACCTATCTAATAAAATGCTCATTTTTCTTGAAAGGATAAAAGAACAAAATATATCTCAAACTTTAAGCAAATCTCATTAACATAAATGGGTATTTCATGAACTTGAACTTCTATAGAAGAGACCAATTTTAATGAAACATGAGTACTCWAAGCTCTAACAGAACAGCATAAAGAAAAGGTAATCACAGTATAATATGTTTGGGTTTCTCAGGATGCCAGTAGAGTAGCCACTGTGTCTAGCCATGTGTCCTCTGCTGTGACAAATAAACATTTAGGTATCACTTGCTAGCAATTAAACCAACATGAGTTCTTACTTTACAGTGTACTGTGTAGTGGAAGAAACATATATTCAATTTCTCCATTTTTAAGTAAATATTGTTTGGGAATGCCAACATTAATATAATGCATGTTGATCAAATCCATACAAACTCCCTCCTGTCAATCTCCTCCTATACCTCTCCACCCATTTTCTCCCTTACTTTCCCATACACCTAGTGCACCTAGTGCTACCCATGCATACATCTGTGTTTACACCTTTCTCTAATGAAATACATTTTACATTGTATACATTGAAATACATTGGAGTAAAGCAAACTCTAAGAAAAGCACGCACCTGTCACAACCAAGTGGGTTGTGCCATTTGCTTTCCCAAACTGGTTTTCTGCTGTGCAGGTGTAGGTTCCAGCATCAGCCTTAGTCACATTCACAATTTTGAGTCCTCCATCATTTAAAAAAGAAATCCTAAACAGAAATCAGAACAACAGATGTGCAATAGTCACTCTTTGCATATAATTGGTGCATTTTTTTCAGAATGCACTGCTTAAAGCAGTAATTTAGGGTAGAATATAGTCCACCAGTCATTAGTTTCTGTGAATTGAAAAAATTAAAAGATTTACATAAGCACACAAATTCACATACATACAGAGTTAAAACAAGAAAAGATACTCTACCAATTAGAATTTTACTTGATGTTTTTATTTATCCTAAATTTAATGCATTTTTCTCTCACATTTAATTATAGGAATGTTTTTAGTAAATAATTATGAAATATTATATATATGACAATTTACCTTAACTTTAAAATAGTATATATATATATACATATATATGTATATATATATATATATAAAATAAGAACATGCATATCTTTTATCATGAACTAGAATAGTCATATTTAACAAAATTGAAAATTAAAACTACACATGTGTTCATCTGTAAGGTACTGAAAAGAATTTCAGTCACTCCATAGGGGTGGCTCAGGGGCCTCTGCTCCAACTTTTATTCTTAAAAAAATTGAAAAGAGTGTCTTATATGTAATGTGCTGGGATTACTTTGTGAATAAGATGTTATCCTGGTGATTCATATAAAAATATTAATCTTTAGAGACACAGACAGTATAAGACAAAGCACATGTGAAGACAGAGTTTCTGGGAAGCACTTTGAAAGAGAAAGAGAGTTTGGTATGAAAAGGAGAAATTAAGTTAGGTAGCATTTCTAAAAGAAAGTGTTCATTAGTGCTGATAAGGAAGAATGGGACACTTCATTTTTTGGTACCTGTGTGTTTATTTCACATCTACTTATAATTACAATTCCCTTTTCTGAATGCCTTTAACATTACTAGCCTTGCAGTTCACACGTAAATGTCTCTTGTCTTTCATTGTTCATATTATTAAGCATGTGGGTTGAATCTGTGCAAATGGAAAATAAAACTTTAAAAGGTTTGTAATCCAGTGTCAGCATGGCACCATGTGCAAAGCAGTCAGTAAATATCTACACATTTGGGCCTATTCAATAAAGTGACCCAATCTCTAAGTACTGTTATACACACTACATGTATATATTACTACTCTACATGAGTAATGTTATTATATGCACATATGTAAATAATTTCACTCATTGGTGTCTATTGGAGAGTGATAATAGGAGCCTCACAGTGGTATCCAGGTCTCATATAAGCAGGTGTAAAACCTATAAAAGCATTATATTTAATTTATTCTTAGGGCTCTCATACTTAATACCATGTGACTAGGATAAAAGTGAAATACAATGTAATACTAGGATAAAAATAAGTATGTTCTTTGCTAAGGGAACAAAGAGTAAATTAAGTTTCTATATGTACAGTACAGCCTTGGCCAAAGAAGTTTCTTATTGTGGTGGGTTAAAGCAAACATACTCTACTTTCTAACATGCGGAGACTAAGCAACTGTGAATACTCAACTATAGTTGGAATATCTATTATTAAACCTATTTCACCCCTGTAATACCCTAAGCTCAAAACACATGAAAGAAGAAGAGAAATAAAGAATATTAGAGCCATATCATTTGGAGGAGTGCTGTGAAATGTTGCCCTCTAGTCATGACATGGTGTTGCAGACACAAACTCATAGCAGGTAAGTTAAAAGTTCTAATCAGAGGAGGGAAGACCTCCTAGGTCCACAAATGATGGCTAAGGAATTCCTGGCAGTTGATTATTACTAGAGGAGGGAAAGTCACTTCTATTTAAATGTATGGGCAGTAATAAGTTCCCCCAGCCGTAAGGATGACAGACCATGATGGACTCCAAGACCAAGTGAATGATATCTTGGTTATGTGCATATGGGAAACACTAATTGAATGCAAATAAATGAACCAGGGACTACAAAATTTCTTCAGTGGTTAAGAAAGAGCTTTGTGGTTCTTTCAAACAATATAGGTTTGGTTATGAGCACCCATACAGTGGTGGCTCACAACAATTCATAATCTTAGTTCTCTTTAGATAACCTCTTCTGCGAGAACCAGGCATTCACATGGTATATATACACACATTCAGACACATACTCATATGGATAACGTATAAGATAAAGATTAATTTATCATCAAAGGATCACATGAAATTGAGAGGAAGTTGTGATGGGGCCTAGAGGGAGATGGATGAGGAATATATTTGATGAAGGTATATTACATTCATGTGCATGGAATTTACACAGAGTAAATATAAGAAAGCAGCTTTTGCAAAGTTTCTTTTTTCAAAAATTATTATTTTACATTATGTGCATGGGTGTTTGGCCTGAATGTATGTCTGTGCACAACATATGCCTGGATGACTGGGAAGAAGGCATCAGAAGCTCTTAAACTGGAGATATAGATGGTTGTAAGGTTACAGTAGATTATGTGAGCTAAATTTCTGTACTAAGCAAAAAGCAGTGCTCTTAACTGTGGATCCATCTCTTCAGCCACACTGTTTTCTTTTTTAATATGTCAGTTTGGAAATGGTATGGCTGCAAAGCTTGCTTATATGGAGTACTAATAGAGTCTGTTACACACATAAAAATACACATTTATATTCACACACGTATCCATGCACACACACATATATGTATGATATTGTTTTGTATTTTGTTATATAAGTATCAAAAAGGGTATAATGAAAGAGAGGATAAAGAGAATTCAGAATTGACTTATTTGTGGTTAAGAAAAGGAAACTATGTAATTAGGGCAGAGGTCAACAGAGATGGAGAGGATGAAGATGATGGCAAGGAGCAACTGAGGCTGGGGAAAAAGACTGAGAATTCCCACAGACAAAAGACTTAGAAGAGGGAAGATAATTCAATCAAGGACCCCATCTGCAATTATTCTGATCACTAATAATTTCAGTAAAAAATGTGCTAGGGCATTGCTCCAACTGATTATTGTTGTTACTAAAAATGATTTGCTGACTTTTTCTAACATGTAACATTGATCAAGGGCATTCAAATCTCATGTAGAAATTTAAATGGGATCAAATGCAGGAGTCCTAAGATGGAGCTAAAAGAGAGGCACAAGATAACTGGAACCTACCATGTTGGAAATTTGCCAATCTTAAAACAGATCAAATTGTCTCTTATCAATTCAGTAACATTCAGCTACCATTTAGAGATTAAGCAATAATTATTTTTGGTTATTGTTTCAGCCTATAAATTTTCACACTTATGATGCCAATATACAGAGTACCCAGACATCAAAAAAAAAAAAAATCCTTTGCATTTGTCTAGTATGTGCTGCAGCTCCTGTTTGAATCCCAAAGCCATAAAACAAGTAGGGATGAAGCAAAACAAACAAACAAATTCTAAAACGTGTTTTGTGCAGTAACATCAGTTGAGTAAAGCAATCTGCATGGCCTTCATGAAATGAGGGAGGATTCCAGAGGCAAAGCCTAAGGTCTTAGCCACCACACAAGGATCTCCAAAACAAACACATCGACTCTCACAGAATGCAAACTCTGCGTGTATCGTAAAAATTTAAGCTAATTGGATATTTTCTTCCTAAATTGGTTCTTCTAGTAAGTTCTAAAAGGCCCACAGGGCATTTTGCACAACATAAAAATAAACAATATTCAGTAAATGGACAGAGTAATTGTTTCTCAACAGAAAACCTTCAATAACCCATGCTTCCCTACAGAGACTCAAAGTGAAAATTTTATAYCACTTCACTATAAATGAAATTGCCTTCTAAGCTTTCTGGGAACAGCTTTTTTTTTTCTCTGAAAATGGATAGGACAGAAAATGTAGATAACAACAAATAACTCTGTACTTGGCACAAAAAGTTATATGAAGATGGATGAGATTAACATTCTGAAAAGTGATACTCCATCCTACTTTGAAAAATGTGCAACTAAAACCATGATGGCATTTTAACTTATAGATTAGTTTTATAGCACACCTTTATGTGTGTGTTTTTTATTGCCCTTTTCTTTTGTAAGAAGAGCTCAGTTATTTCATTTAGCTTAGAACAGTTTATGCTTAGTTTCAGATAAGAAGATGTGATTGCTCTACATTGCTCTAATGATCCACGATGTAATTCAGGGATGGAATTGAATATAGGACTTACAAAAAGAAAACAAACAAAAAAAAAACACCCCAGTTTTCTCAAATGTATACTGTTGTCTAGGTAACATTGAACTGCACTTTATGATGGCATTTGAACACCTATAATAGCACAGTATGCTTTCAAATAGAAAAAGTATGTAGCCTTCTGCACACAAAGCAGAATTTCTGAAAATATTGTTTTCCCTGGCCTATGATTGGAATATTACCATAAGTTATTCAACTTGAGTTTTAACAAACACACTAAAGTGAACATTTTGTCAAGAGGTACATCTCAGCAGAGATGAGCTCACATGAGATCACTATGATTAAACTGCTACACAGAAAATAACAAGGCTATTTTAGATAGCATTTTCTGAGCACACATTCCACAAGATGTGTGCTTACAATTAGCTGTAGGAAAAAGTTTTCACACTGCATATATTACAAGATAAATAATGACAATTAAGAAAAGCAAATATATATTGATAAAAGTATATGAGAAAATGTCAGAGAGAAAAAAAACAGACAGTATGTTTGCCCCAACATACTTAGTAAAATAACTGCTCCCCCCTGGGCTCAAAGGTTTCCCACAGACAGTATTTAGAAAAATAGTCTTATAGTTTCTTTCCTTTTAACCAGACCATTTGTGTCTTTCATCTTTAGATTCCAATAGTATTAGTTTAATGGTTCATTAGACAGAAAAAATCTCCAGGAAAAGAGATACAGAATCGGGAGGAGTCAAGAGTTATTCTTCCTATCATCGAGTGAGCATGAACCTGGAAAAAATTGCTTTGTTATTTTGCATGACATACATTCCAGGCAGCAGATCTCTGAGATGATTATGATAACAGAGCTTGGCTCAAGTCAGTAGTTTATAGGAACACACTGGGGTATTATCATGTCCTCGTATTTATAAGGACATTGTCAACAATCTGGGAAGATTTTCTCTACTTTAGTTTAAGCTTTCCAAATAGAGGTTACTTTGAGATATATATTTGGAACTGAGTCAATTTTGTTGAGTCAACTGTTTTCTTCTAAAATGAACCTAGGCCTATAGAAACAAGTGGCTCAAAAGGTACTTCTTTCTAACCACTGTAATCGCTCACTCAAAAAAAAAAAAACATTTTGTGTCATTTTATAATGGTATATCTCTAAAGATTATAAATAATACCCAGATATATTGAAAAAAATCACAGATTTGAACAAATGATATATGAAATTGTCAGACGGCTTATGTATTAATAGAAAACTTCAAAGAAGATTATTAAAACTCAAAGGCTCTCCATATTAGATGCTATTCTTCTGTACTTCAGAGATGAGTCTGATCAATGAAAGTAAAAATCAATCTGTGAGCCTCATTATTCTACATAAATAAAGATGATGTAAAATGGCTTAGGAGAGCAAAGATGTGTTATAAATACTTCATCTGGAATTAAGTAGATTTACATGTTAGTACATGTGAAGAGCCACAGGCTATCTCTACAGCATGACAAGATGGGAAGACACAGGGACTCCATACCCTGGCATATCAAAGTTAAATAAGAAGTAATTGAAATAATTGAACTCCACAGTCAGGGTCTTTCATCAACATTGAAGAGAGAGGCTCATTCTCTAAGAAGGGCTTGGAGAGGTTTTCTCCTATAAGTGTCTCTCTACCCTGAAATATTAGTCACATTCAATAATAACACTGGAGCATAAAAGGCTCATGTTGTAAACACAAGGGGAATTCCATCAAGTCAATGACTTCCAGGCTGTCAAATTATTTGGCTTGGTCCAAATGGGGACTTACTTTTTGGACCCAGCATTGATCTACTTTTTGGGGATTTCTCTTTTTCTTTTAATGCAGTCTTGATAGGTAGGAATTATAGTGATCTGCTCTGATATAGCTGAGGAATAGATAAAGGACAATAAGTTATATTTTCCAAATAACATTGAGTACTAGTTGCTTTGGTGTTATCTTAAAATACACAATCACATTACATCAGAAATGAATCACACGTATTTGCATTCCTAAAAACGTTACGTGTGCTATCTGTCCTGTTGAATTGTGGTCAATATTATGAGAAAAAATATTTAGAACTCTTCATATTAGAGTCTCCCTCGTAGCATTGAGCTTTGTGGAATAAAAATATAAATATAAAGTAATTAATTCATCCTAACACTGGTAGAAACAAGAAAGGATAATGCCCACAGCCAAAATATCGGGCACCAGCCAGTGTTATAAGGCATAAGAAGTTAGTAACTCTGTAATATCCATATACAAATTCTTAGCTAATGTTTCTATATACCCAAGCATACAACTTACAAAGAATCTGTATTTAGTCTGTAAAATCTCAAGAAACATGTTTCCTCAACAAATACCAAGAGTTCAAACATAATTTTAATATAAAGGAGGCACAGCTTAAGCAAACATCAAGTGTGCTCTAATGATTATATACCATTCTATTGAATTATTGCCAGATAGAAGCATTTTGCCCCACTCTGCTAGCTTCAAGGTCATCATCTTTTATAGATATCTATCAATATTTAAGTGGTGCATTTGCAATTTTATTCTGTCTCTATTATCCTTAGAGCATAAAGGTCTTTTAGCACTTAAAGTATTTTCAGGTCCCTTTGCATAGAACAGATATATGGGTACACACAACAGTTTTCATACAACTAGGGAAAATTCAAGTCTTCTAAGACTCTATGGACATCAAGTTATAGACCAATTCGACTACCCATGTATGCAATTAATAAATATTTTTGGGACATGTTTATTTCATATGCTTCAGAGATAGAGTTTTGAGAAATATCTTACTGGATCTTTACTTTATGATAACTTATACATGTCACAATTGCCTCCTTGGTACTTTCCTTGCAGAAAAGCAAATTGTTAATTTTGTTTCACTGGCGCACATGAAGATTGGGTTAGCCATTTGCTCTTTTATCCGTTTTATGGGAATTAACAACAACAATTTAGGGTTCAGGAGTGAGCTCTGACCACCTACCATATCTTTATAAGAAAGGAATACAAATATTTGCTTCTCTTCAATTTTCAGTTTGGGACCTCTACATACACCTGGAGTGCTGGCTCTGAGTTTATATTTGAAATTTGAAGATTAGTAAATATATCTAAGTAAAAATATTCACGTAAGGTTGGTTAAATAAGGTGTGGTATGTGCACTATTCATTGCACCAAAGGTTTGAACCATTTTCTATATTTGAAAATTGCCTCTGTTTAGTGAGACTACAAAGAAGCTTTGAAGTGGATTATATTTTAATCATGTCAAGTGATGGCACTATGGTATACAGTGTTGTCACCACAAGCATCACCTGGCTTTGGATATATGCATATGTACTTCTTGGCTAAGCAAGAATTGTAAATCACCTTATAATGTTGCTACATCTCATGTGGGTACAACTATTTGGAATCATAAAAAAGTAGCCCCCCAATAGATTTGTGGCTGTGGCCATCAGTCACCTAGGGGCAACATTCCAAGCCCTTCTCCATGAGGCATTCCTAATGTCTCAGACCAAGACAATAGGAAAAGGGACCTGACCACAGTCAAGTAGGCTCCAAACAGAGTTCTCCATGCTAATGAGGTCCTGAGGGCATGCCAATAAACTTCCCTTCCCAGACATTCCTCCTTGCAAATGGTATTTAATCTCAGGCCCACCCTGAGAAGTGGGGTATGGTTTTAAGCTCCCAATTTCTGTCATGAGAATAATAAACTGTTTGGAATCATGAACTGTCTCTTTTCATCCAGATCCACCTTGGGGAGCCATAGAGACGACATCTGCCTATAGAGCTGGGCCTAGTCTCCAGTAGAAGGCCTCACTGCATTCCCCCCGCCCAACCTCCAGGAAGCCTGCCCCGCCAAGCCAAGGACAATCCCCGTGGAATCAGCTGGAGCACCCCTTTTCTCCTGGCCCCAGGGCTAGATGCTGTCCCCAACCCTCAGGCCCCTCAACTCTGTTCTCATCTCTTCCATGATTCCTAGTGATGCCTGGATGTCTAAGAGCCTGAGAACCCCAAGGCCCTGGCCTCATCTCGGACCCTGGCACCCCCATGCCAGCTCAGGCTTCCCACATCTCAGATTGCACTTTCCCACTCCAGAACTCAGTGTGTCAAGTGCTTCCTTCCCGAAAGCCCCAAACCCTCCACAGCACTGCCTGAGAGATGCATTGTCAAACTTCCCACATCTGCCTCCCTAAGTAGCCACGCCCATGTCGGAACAGACATGGGCCCACAATCCTCCAGGTACTGTGGCTGTTAATTCACCATATATATATATATATATTTCCATATATATTTGTCCATTTGTCAGTGCAAAGTTCAGTGTCAAAAGTTTGTACCAACACTAAGGAGTAAAATTCTGGGCCTATTGTCTATACATGAATTGCAGACATTCATCCTCTGGGTATTTAAAACCCAAACTGAAATCAAGCCAAAAAGATGTCTACAGTAGACCATGTTCTGCAATGCAGCCTTTCCTACCTTCTTTGAAACCAGGTCTCTCTCCCTGTTCACGTCTATGCACATGAGTCTGGCTAGCCTGTTGAGATTCCTTTGTTTCGATGTCCTACCTCCATGTATAGGACCAGAGATTACAAAATCCTGTTCTATGGACTCTGACTTTTTTGTTTTGATTTTGTTTAGTCTTTTATACAATATTATCCTGATCACCATTTCTCTTCCCTACACCTCTCCCAGTCCCTCCTCCAAACACCCACCCTGACCCCAAGAACCTTTCCCTCCTCCAGATTCAAGCCTCCTCCTTCAGAAAACAGCAGGCCTCCCAAGGATATGAACAAGGTACACTAAAACTAGGTATAAACCCTCACCACCCAGTGGGACGATAAAAAGTCCTTAAGATCAGGCCTTAAGTCAGAGACATCCCCAGTCTCACTGCTAGGCGTCCCAGAAGAACATCAAGTGACACAACACTAATACATATGTAGAGGAAACTCGTGGAGAACTATACGGGCTCTGTGATTGTCTCTTATGAGTCTTGTGTAGTTGACTCTGTGGGTCATATTCATGGTATCCTCAAACCCTCTCTCTTCTAGAATTTTCCCACTCCCATTCCCATCTTCTGCAGAATTCCCAGAGCTGCAAAAAAAGGACCAGTTTAAAAACCTTAGTCTCTTGACTTTTATATGGGCTCTTAACTCATGTTGTTAGACTTGCACGAGAAATGTTTTCCCAATGAGCTATCTTCGACCTCCTCTGTGTATACTTTTCCATGCTGCAAAAGGTGGTGAGAGACATAAGTTAATTAAATAAACTAGAAAACACAAACTTATTCTAACCAGCTATGATAATAATGAAATAATAAATACAATAGGGTATATGGTTTTGTAACTATGTAAGCTAGAAAAAAACTATTCACTTTTAAATAACTCTGATTTTACCAATTAAATTAATTAATAATTACTTTAGAGACTAAAGTACCTAAAACTTACATTATATTTTATTAAAGTTACTTCTTTGTTTAAAATTTTCAACTTTAACAAGTTAGGAAAAATTTTATTCGATATATTCTTTATTTACATTTCAAATGATTTCCCCTTTCTAGGATCCCCCCTCCCTGAAAGTCCCATAAGCCCTCTTCCCTTCCCCTGTTCCCCAATCAACTCCAGAGAGCCAAATAACCCTATTAAAAATGGGGGCACCTAAAGAAATGTTCAACATCCTTAGTCATCAGGGAAATGCAAATCAAAACAACCCTGAGATTTCACCTCACACCAGTCAGAATGGCTAAGATTAAAAACTCAGGAGAAAACAGGTGCGGGTGAGTATGTGGAGAAAGAGGAACACTCATCCACTGCTTGTGGGGTTGCAAGCTGGTGCAAACACTCTGGAAATCAGTCTGACAGTTCTTCAGAAAAATGGGCATAATACTACCGGAGGACATTGCTATACCACTCATGGGCATATACCCAGAGGATTCCCCAGCATGTAATAAGGATACATGCTCCACTATGTTCATAGCAGCCCTATATATAAGAGCCAGAAGCTGGAAAAAATTGATGAGAAGGCTTGAGTTTGCTTCCTAGTGGCCATAAAATGGAACTGACCACTACAAGGTATCCTCAGACCTCAACAGCCATGTACTGGCAAGTGCAGGTGCATACCCCTCACACACAACAAATTTAAAGTGAGTTAGAAAAAAATCTCTTTTCAAAAATGTAATAAAGTTTTACACATTCTATCTCAATCATACATTCCCCCTGCCACCGGGTTTTTTGACACAAAAATGGTATTTTTTAAAAATACGTTAAATCTCTACCTACTACAGAAACAGTGTCAGCAGTGAATTTCTGACTAGACTAGAACTGGAAAACATGCTAATACAGCAGGAAACAAGTCATAAAGAAGGAAGGGTTTTGTTTGTTTGTTTTGTGCTTGCTAAGTACTGAGAAATGTGCCTTGGTGGACTAACTCAGGAGCATTGAAACAACATCGTAAATTATGAATAATTTTATATATGGAAGATGGAAATTATTACTACCTGAAATGTTTGTTTCCATTCATAAATGTGTGGATACAATGGTATCCACATAACCATTCTTTGGAGAGAGTACCTGACCACACCTGTCCATTCACCCAACCTCTCTCTGTGTAAATGTGCAGAGAGTGGAAAATATACTAAATCCAACACTCTTCATATTTTAAACAAGTGACTTAAAGTAGAAACACATAAAATCAATTTTGTACATTCCCAAGAAATAGTTGCCATCAATTAACTGAAGAATTATAGGTTCTTTTAAGATATGGGAAGCCATCCAAGAAAGAATAAAATTAACTTCAACAAATATTTGTTGAATGCTTACAATGCATTGCATGTTTTGAGAAATACAAATGTGAGTAAGAATTAGAGCCTGTGCTTAAAAAATTTGCAATCTAATAGCTATATCCATATTCATCTAATTCATGCATAACCAACCCTAAAATATAATCAGTGTGTATGACAATTTATATCAGGGTTGCACATTCATCAAACTGTACTTGCATAACACAATATTCTATTTTCTACTTCTGGTACTTTGTCCCACACTAAGCTTCCGGTAACTCTTGCTCTGATGACCAATGTCTTCTAATCAGACTCACTGCTTCCTGACTTCCTCCATTTACCATTCTCTAAAATACATAGGCACATCAACATTGTTGTCTAACTCAAATGTCTTACACTTTAAAAGTCCAGTATCTTTTCATGATTTATAAAGATTTCCATTTCTGTACTTCATGCACCAGGTGTCCTATTTTATGACTCTCCTTGAATACGTGAATTTGTTGCTGAGCCTTACCCTTGATTCCTCACAATCCAACTGTATTTCCATTTCAAGGCCTCTGTTCTATTGAATATTTCTCCTGAAAGACATTTTTTTGAACTCCAGAACCTATTTTTGAACTTATTCATATTTCATCTCTTCCTTGTGAAAGTTCTGTGAAGCGACATATCATTCTTCTTTGTGCTAGATCCTCAAGCCCAGCACATTTAGCACAAGGTAGGTATTATAGAAAGCATTTCACAAAGTCGGGCACAGTGCACTTTCCCATCCCTTAGACTTCTCTATAATCAACTTCTTCCCCCATTCAGAGATTTGTAAGTGAGAAAATGGACACAGAATGTGGCCAGGGCTGGAAAGATGGCTCAGCAGTGAAGTGAATAGGAAGTTAAAAGTGCTTCTCATTTTTGCAAAGGCCCATGGTTCAGTATTCAGCACCCACATGGTATATCAAAACCTCCAATAAACCCTCCATATCTCTATTTCCAATGGATCTGATTTCTTATCTGCACAAATATGGCAGAGGGGACTCCCTTTCAGGCACATGAACATACACACACACACACACACACACACACACACACACACACACACATGCACACACACACACACACAAACAAACATGGGAGAAGATATACAGGCCTACAGGCACACACACACAAAATCTGTTTATATATAGGTTAAAAAAAGAGTGCGGTCAATACATTAAGTAAAATAACATTCAGCCTCACAAAGGTGATAAAAACCTGTCACTTACAGTCATGTAGATTAAAATGACAGAGGTGATAGCTAAATATTGATAATATCACATATATGATTTTTTTTCAATAAGACAGAAGCAGAGGTAGAAAAATCATTGTTAGGGGTTGCAGAACAAGGCAAATAGATGTTGAGCATAGTGGTCCAGTTGTACACAATAAATAAGCTGCAACATTCAGTGTATGGCATAGGGTTTATGGTTAATATTTATATTCCCAAAACATATAAGTTATATGTATGCTAATATTGAGAGTTAATATTAAGTATGTTTACAATGTACATAAAACATTGTTCTTAGGTTAAGCAGTAGACATACTGATTAGTTAGACTGTAGCATCTACAAATGCATACATACATCAAAACTTTGCCTTGTATCTCCTTGACATATATAATTTGTCAATTATACATCAACAAGGCAAAAAGAAGACAAAACAAAACTAAAGACAAACACACCACACAAAGAGCACAAAAAAGGATCTTCCCTTCCTTTGAAGTTTAGTAACCAACTAACTACAGAAGTGTTGACACTTGGGCCCTAGAGCTCCTACAGACTGGATGCTGAGGTCACCCAAAAATCAAAGTGTTATAAGGAATGGTCCCCAATGGTGATGTTGACAGATAGTGGAACCTTTAAGTTGTGAGTCTTGTGCAGGGGAGAGTCTTTCTGGTATGTGCATGCTTTCAGGAGACTGTGAAGTCTGCCCTTTATATTTTCCTGATGCAAGGTGACTGTTTCTGCTCCACATGTGCTGCTATAGTTGAAAGAGAAAATTGATTCCTATAAGCTGTCCTCTAACCTCCATATGCCCTTAGTAGGAGCATACATGTGAAAAAATAACATAAAAACTATTTACAAGACAGTCATATATCCACTAGTACACCATCATGATTATGTTAGAAAATCAAGATGAATTTAAGATAAAACATCTCCTTTTTGAACCTTCAAGATGTTCATAGAAGAAAAGCAAAGAGCCCTTTAGTACATCTGTATGAAGATTGTTTATTCATTGAAACATGTGTGTGAGCAGGGACACAGAGCATAGAATGAGATGTGTATAAGCACATTTGGGAATTTGAGGGTTTGGCTAGAAATTCCACAGATCAAAACAATTATATGTAAATAGAAACTGTGAATCAGTAAGTCATTTAATTGGGCATGAAGCTTAGTTAAATGATCCAGCTCTGGCAATAGATTGACTTGAAGGGGATTCTAATATTCTGAACTGTGAGATCCATGGATCAGCTTTTCCTTGCCAGAGTCATAAAGCTGACAAAAGATTTCTTAAAGTGCCCCTACCTTTCATAATCCATAAAATCTAATTTGAAATATGGATTTAACAATCCACCAGTCATCACAACATTTATCTGATGCATTTTGATAGACCACTTGTCAGCAATTTCTTTAAAATAACACTTTTATGGAATTTGTTTCCTTAACGTCTACATTACAAAAATGTCAGTTCATCACTCCAAAAGGGAAGGTTTATTGTTTTATTTCTTCTTCGACTTAAATTTTTACCCTTGGCACACCCAAATAATACTGAGAAATAGGTTATCATATTCATATTCATACACTAGCAATTTAATTAGATTTTGTAAAGTACATGCATGATCAACTATAATGCCTTATATACATTTCTTTTATAATTGTGACAGATGACCTATAATATTACTGAGGTACAGATTGAAAAAAATATGATAAAKACARGTTCATAAATAATGTATACAAATACATGTTTTAAACTCATCCCTTGCCAAGTGAGTCAAATAAATGYGACCCAACATTGATGAAGGCTACTAGTGTAGGAGGAGTCTTGATCCTGGTTTATAAAACATGAAGTMAAGATCCAGGAGCCATGCAAATGTTCTGGTATCACATGGTGGGGAAGGGGCAGACCAAAATCTGATACATGTTTTCCTTTGCTGCTTCCTTATGCAAAATCGAATAAGGAAAGAGATAAACTTCCCACTTAATTTCTTCTGACATGATAAACAATATGAATAACCAGCAGCATACTGCTGGCAATCAGCCACAAATAACTTGTTTAAGTGCTGTAAACATATATGTAGGGAATTTAAATTCTTTGGTGACTCGGTGAGATGTACAAGATATGGCAATGCTTTCATATAGAGTATGGCAGAAATGCTATTGTTTTTATGGCTTTCTGTGAATACCATTGCAAACCAAGATCTTGGATCACACCATGTTGTCTACTTTCTCTCATAAATCTTCTCACAGGTACTTGGAATATGAGAAAAGTAGATCTTCCTTTTTCTCTTTCCAGCAGAAATCAAAGGGACAAGGAAAGTCTGTCCTGAGAAAGACAGGAGAGACTTATAAGCGCTCTATCACACTTAACTCAAGATGGTCTATCTTACGTTTAAGAAATTCAAGGTTGCTTAATATTCCTCTCCTTGGAAGGAGATGGATGATTCAGTATCTCTGAATACCTCAGGGAAAGCTGGCTTGTTTGAAGATTGAATATGACCTTTGTCATGGAATAAATAAACAAAATTAGTCGAGCTTTTTTTATTGATGTGACCCTCCTATTTAGATGGTATTTTTTTCCTATTACTTTGCTTTTTGCTCCCTTTCAGGTTCCTCCAGTGAACCACTGGCTTTCTGAAGCTATGTCCTTATCCCAGGTGAGGAACATTTCCCTCACCTCTTCACAGGGTGGTAGGGTTAAAAATACCTGTGTCCTGGACAGAGGACCAACATCCAGTGTCTTCAGACTGGTCACATTTGTGTTCACTAAGATTTAACAGATAGTAATGATCTCTTCCCTTGAAAATGTCTATTTATAGAATTAATTATATTATCATGTTAATCATATACTCTATCTCACTATAGTTGATTGTGGGGCATAAAATGATGACAGGAAGTTTGGTAAAGTAGATCAGGTAAAGATTATGAGATTCTGTGGGCACGCACCTGAGGCTTAGGTGGCTCCCAGCTCCCTCCCAGACTCCTGACTTGGAACATGTGCCATGCTTTTCACATAAAAGAGATGTAGCCACAGTCACTAAGACCCAAAATAGAGTGCTAATAAGATACCCAGAGAGCTGGAGGGCTTAGCCAATAATCTTCCCTTCCCAATCATTCCTCCCTGCAAAAGGTATTTAGTCTCAGGCCCACCTGAGAAGTGGGGTATGGTTTTACTCATCCATTTTCTGCCATCACAATACACTGTTTGGAACCAAGGACTCTCTCTTTTCACTAAGATCCACCCTGGGGAGCCATGAAGAAGGCCTTCCCAGTCACAACCACCACCGAGCCTACTCCCTGCCAAGCTAAGGACAATCCCCCTTACCACTCCCCATCCCCTGTCCCATGTGGGATTCCCCCATCCCAACCCCTGGGGCTAGACACTGTACCCATCCTGCAGGCCCTATCTCCATTCTCTGCTCTTCCGTGACTCCCAGTGGTGCCTGGATGTTCAAAAGTCTAGGAAAACCTCTGCTGACACCCAGGGACCCCAGAACCATCTCTGGCTTTCTACCCCTAGACTGCAAAATCAGACTTCCCAATTGATGACAACAGTAGATTCTTTCAGTCTTCCCAAAAGAAACGTCTATAGAGATATCGCATTAATGGACTTATGAAGTATATATGGCCCACTGAATTTTAAGGCCAGTCTCTATGGGCAAAAGATTCATTGTGAGTTGACTGAATACTTTTAAAATACTGTCTAGATTGTAGTTATTCATATTTAAGATATATCTTTACTATTTATTTCTCTAAAAGCAGTTCCATTTCTACAGTATTAAATGCTGCATAGAATATCTGGAATGACTTTAATGTGTTTAATTAGGAGTAATGGGCTATTCTTGGAATTTCTTTTCAACTGAGGCTATTTCAATAAAATATTTAATATTATAAGCAATGACATTCACATTAAATGCCTAATTTTCAAAAACAATTATCCAATGCATCTTAAATTCCACTAAGTAATAAAGAAAAAAAGCCACATATCATCTGAAACATGCTAACGGGTTATTTTTCTTATAAATCATGCCTGTTCATATTCYTAATATTTGTCTTTTTATTTTAATTTCCTTAAAGAAGATAAAACAACCAATTTAACCTRTCTCTCTTGAAAGAACATGATTTTAAGTGAATAAACCAGTGGAAACATTGGCACCTAGTAAAATATCGTAGGTTGCTGAAAGGCAGAAGACATTTATTTTATTCAGAGAACTGCTTCTTGTAAGTTTATACAGTAAAGAATGGTGGAAAAATATGTCCTTACTCACTACTTAATGTTTGTAGTTTTGATGTTTGAAATAGTTTGTTGTTCCAGAGCAAATGAAGCTGACATTTATATTATATATCAAGTATGAGATGATATTATGTAAATAGGTTTCTCTACTTGTAACTATAGTGTCCATGAGATTCAGTGCATGATACATGTTCCCTTCCACTTAATATTATTTACCTTCAGAGATGATTATGCCCACTGCCCCAGCTAAGCTATTCAGTCTGTTAATAAAGATGTCAAAATTCCCCCAGGTGTTTAATAAGTTCCAACTCTATATTGATACCATCCATGCATCCAACCATCCATCCATCCATTCATCCATCCAYCCATCCACCATCTCCCATTCTATCTTCTCTAAGAATCTACATATTTATCTATTATCTATTTATAAACCTCTTTTGATAATGTATTTGTTTATCTCTAATCTATCCCTCCGTGTTCTCTATCTGTATGTAATCTTTCTCTAACTAGTATATATATATTCATTCATCTCTTTTTCTAGCCATCTATTAATACCTMTATTTGCCTCTTTATATACATATTAGCTGTACATAATCTATCACTGTTTACCAACTGTTTGTCCTTCCATAATATCTATTATTTATTTTATATCCATCATACATCTAATCTATTCATCTCCTGCTGCCATCTTTTTTGTCTGTATACATGCATGCATCCATCATCCATCTATCCACCCATCTCTCTCCCTCCCTCTCTCCCTCTCTCCCTCCCTCCCTCCCAACCTCCAAGTATCCAGATGGCCTTGTTGTAAGCACTTTAAATTTAACAAATCTCAAATTGAACTCTGCATATTCTTCCCAGCTCTGTATTTTCTATAAGGTTACCTGTCTCATTGACAGGGTCTACTGTGGTCCATGATACCTAAACCAGCAATCTAGGACTCATCTCTAATATCTGAATTCTCATACAATCATAAATCCAATCATGTGCCTTCAAATTAAGTTTTTACTGCGTCTTCCAGCCTTCTCTGTATCCCCACTGCTATTTGTGTAGCTATGATATATAACTCTTTCATCRATTGGTGGGTTGATAACTGACTCTCRCCTCTGGTCCTCACTTTCTTCAGTCCTCAGCTGCTACTCTTGGTCTTCTTTTAATCCTGCTATCTTGCTTTATTATGCTGCTTCCCCGTGGAGACGAATAAATCCCAAGCTCCTCAAACTGTGTATAATATGAATGAATCTGAGACCCTGACTTATCTTCACAGTTCATCCATGTTTCCCCCCTATCCTGTCATTTTACACAAGAGATGCATTGTACATTTGGTTACTCCAATAGTGCCAGTAAAATATAAACCCTATTATAGCAGTACTAAGATATAGGACCTCTGGGGAAGAATAAAGTTAGTGGAATTAATACCCTTAGGTAAAAAGTTGAAGGGAGCTGCCTGAAGGCATTATTTAAGGAACAGAGTATAACTCTGTATGGACTTTTTGCCACCTTAAACTTAATACTATGTAAGTCTGAGAACAGAGAAACTGTATTTAGAAATTGCCAAGTCTAAGGACACTGTTACAGCAGGTGGAATAGACTCAATGAATCTGTTCTGGTCACTGGACATTTTATATGCCACTGACCCTGGCTGGAAAATAATTCTCTAATAAACCCATTATATTTTTCAAGTCTTGCTATATATGTTTGTAAACTTTATCCACATGTGGAGCTGGAGCCTTCACAGGAAATCTTTGAATGACCTACACTTTGCCAGTGGAGTTTGGATTTAACTATTCTATCACCTTCTGGCCAATGAAAAGCAATCAAGTATAGCAAGTAGTTTTCTCATACAAAACAAATATCTATGTGTAACGTATACAGGACCCAAGCTGTTTTCAGATGTATACACACAAGTTGANTGTATACATGCATGCATCCATCATCCATCTATCCACCCATCTCTCTCCCTCCCTCTCTCCCTCTCTCCCTCCCTCCCTCCCAACCTCCAAGTATCCAGATGGCCTTGTTGTAAGCACTTTAAATTTAACAAATCTCAAATTGAACTCTGCATATTCTTCCCAGCTCTGTATTTTCTATAAGGTTACCTGTCTCATTGACAGGGTCTACTGTGGTCCATGATACCTAAACCAGCAATCTAGGACTCATCTCTAATATCTGAATTCTCATACAATCATAAATCCAATCATGTGCCTTCAAATTAAGTTTTTACTGCGTCTTCCAGCCTTCTCTGTATCCCCACTGCTATTTGTGTAGCTATGATATATAACTCTTTCATCRATTGGTGGGTTGATAACTGACTCTCRCCTCTGGTCCTCACTTTCTTCAGTCCTCAGCTGCTACTCTTGGTCTTCTTTTAATCCTGCTATCTTGCTTTATTATGCTGCTTCCCCGTGGAGACGAATAAATCCCAAGCTCCTCAAACTGTGTATAATATGAATGAATCTGAGACCCTGACTTATCTTCACAGTTCATCCATGTTTCCCCCCTATCCTGTCATTTTACACAAGAGATGCATTGTACATTTGGTTACTCCAATAGTGCCAGTAAAATATAAACCCTATTATAGCAGTACTAAGATATAGGACCTCTGGGGAAGAATAAAGTTAGTGGAATTAATACCCTTAGGTAAAAAGTTGAAGGGAGCTGCCTGAAGGCATTATTTAAGGAACAGAGTATAACTCTGTATGGACTTTTTGCCACCTTAAACTTAATACTATGTAAGTCTGAGAACAGAGAAACTGTATTTAGAAATTGCCAAGTCTAAGGACACTGTTACAGCAGGTGGAATAGACTCAATGAATCTGTTCTGGTCACTGGACATTTTATATGCCACTGAYCCTGGCTGGAAAATAATTCTCTAATAAACCCATTATATTTTTCAAGTCTTGCTATATATGTTTGTAAACTTTATCCACATGTGGAGCTGGAGYCTTCACAGGAAATCTTTGAATGACCTACACTTTGCCAGTGGAGTTTGGATTTAACTATTCTATCACCTTCTGGCCAATGAAAAGCAATCAAGTATAGCAAGTAGTTTTCTCATACAAAACAAATATCTATGTGTAACATATACAGGACCCAAGCTGTTTTCAGATGTATACACACAAGTTGATCTTAAGAGCCCAAGAACTGCTATTCACACTGTAAGCACCATTGTCTATTTGAATCAGTTTTTCTTAGTCATCTGTTGGATAGAAAYCAGTTTATCTTTAGCCRTGAATGTTTCTCAGATTCAAAAAGCAACTAACCTTGCTTCAAAATGACTCATTAATTTAGACGTCTCACAAACTTTGACTCAGCTTTCAAATTTGATTAATAATTCTAAAGCCTTATGCTGACATATAAAACCTGAAAAACTGGGTGGATAGAATTATGGAAATATAATGTATGATTTATACAGTCATATTTATCACCCTACATAATTAATAAAAGTCATAGTCTTATCTTTTAAAAATCTAATTTAGGTTTTGAATGACACATTAATTAAAGACTATTTGCTTATTAGAAATGTATTTGTTGGCTGGGATGTTCCTAAGTGACACAGATCTTCACTATTATGCATGATTCAATCCCCACATGTGCTTCCCAGAACCTAAAAGTAAGCAATTAAACAAGCAAAGACTCTATAAGTACATTTGCTGCCAGCAGCCCTTTGGTATATTGGAAGTAAACAAATTAGTGTCAAAAATCATAAATACTGCACTGGAAATGTCACCCTAAAATGTTATCTTTTCTAGTCTCACATACATCATTCAATTTAGATGTACCCAAATGATWTCCGAATCTGCAGCTTCTATGCTGAAACCGCCTGTRGTTGAACAACCCCAACATATCTTCCACTTAAYGGGCTTCCAAGTTCTGGCTGAAATCTGCAGACCCAGTCACAAAGGAAAGATATGGGCCCTACATTGCCAAGAGAAGAACAGCAGCCTATACTGATTTCCAATGAGCCTGGACAAGATTCAAGTCCACAACTCTGTCCTAATTGCTTTGAGCAGCCTGTTCCCTCAGCATACAAGCTCACTGGCAGTTGTGCTGTCCAAAGACATTAAACGCCAATCCAAACTGTTATCCCAGACATCTGATGACACAATTCATCCTCTCTCCTTATTTCTGCTTCTTATCTTCAGCTTTMTATCCCTATCTGAAAGTTTCCTTATTATCCACAAGAAGAAACCRGAGACATAGAGAATACACGACGAAGGACCCAGAAAGCTACACTCATAGAAACTGCATTTGTCCCCTCTAGASTCTGATAGAGCAGTAACCACTGGTCTCTTTCYTTAAAATGGAGGATTATGCCCATATGTATACCTTCTTGCTGCTCTGCATTGAGCTGACAGTAGGCAGCTGACGCTCAAGTAGCACTCTAGACTGACTGGTGCATTGGTGGGGTACCAAGTCAATACCCYGCTTTTTYCCTTTATTATTGGATATTTTATTTATTTACATTTCAAATGTTATTCCCTTAATGGCCTGTTCTTGATGTACTCAAGCTAGCCTGGAATGCCTGTCTTTAGAAAGTCCAGCCAAGCAGGGAACACTCAACCAAGTCACAGAAACCTAAAACCCTTTYCCATTAGGCTGYCTTTTAATACTCTACATGTAATATAAACTCAATCTTACTATTTAACACATCTCCAAATATAATGTGTCTGTTAAGTGATGTTATCATTACAAGTAGAAGGCAGACAGCTACTCTCTCTTTTAATAGGTGAGAAAAAAAAAAAGGTTGATAAGTGTCACATAAGTGTGACATCAAACTAGGAAGCAAAAAGCTGTAAATTCCTTCACCTTCTAAACTTACATTCTTTCCCAGTCCATCATAGTATAGTGTGCAGGGCAAATTGCTCCTTGGGTACCTAGGGCTAAATCTCTTAATCTTTTTTTATCCCCACTTAAATTAAGATTATGGACCCCTGTCTAGGATGTGTACTGCTGTGAGGACAAGTGGGTTTGCTGTTGAACAAAGAACTGAAGCCCTTGGAAAATAATCACTGTATGATTAATGTACACAGTCAAAAGGATGTACGTAGCTGCATAGGTGGCCTTGACTTACATCGTTACATTGGAGGTCTTAAGTTCCAGTGCAGTCCAAACTAACAAAGGAGTTTGACCACACACTGCACTTTTAAGCTTGTTTATAAATATAAACACCAAGTATGTCAGTCACATCSTCTTTCTTTTTGACCTATGTGGCTGGGTTGGAGATACCCGCTTTGGAGTTTGTGTTGTTCATTCGAAGTTGTGTTTTAATAAGGATGTTTCCTTTTATATAAAGGAACAATTGCAGCTTGTGTGGCTTTACCAACTCTTATGAAATTGCCTCCAAACCTTTAATCTAAAAGCTGTTCATTTGCAATAAGAATTTGTTGTAATTTAAGAAAAGGAAATCCATGGACCGTGGAAGATTTTACTTTTTGTTCAGTGCCTTCTCTTTTCCCAAATAATGCTTGCAATTCTGTGGTTGGAAAAGCTTGAGATTGCCTCAAAGATGCTAGATGCCTGTACAAAAGCAGGCACTGAAAAAATCTTAGTGGTTATGCTCAAGGATTTTTGACTACTCATTAGCTGCAAGCATGTTCAAAAGCAGATACTTGTATACAGCTTTGGCTGGGGGTTTCTATTTTTGCTGTAATCAATTGCCACAAACATAAACCCTTAACCTAATATTCCACCATAGGGCTCATTGGCTAAAACCACAGTAAGAAGGTGACAAAGTTGCATTCCTTCTAAAGACTCCAGAAC
>BDUI01004845.1:42634-52888 GCA_002335545.1 Apodemus speciosus
CTCCTCCAGTGGATGTGTGAGTGCGTGGGGGCAAGGAGGAAGGAGAGAGAGAGAGAGAGAGAGAGAGAGAGAGAGAGAGAGAGAGAGAGAGATCCCTTTGCAGTCTTCCAAGTGTGCCCCTGACCATTATGTCTTCTGATCCAACTCCCAGGATGCTGATAGCATTGTTATCCCACTAAGAAAACTGAAATCTAGACAGACTTGCCCAAGGTCATACAACCAGAGAAAGAATAAGTCAAGGCCAGATCGCAGATTCCCGACCTACCTGCTTTCTTCACCTTACCTTTAGAGAACAATTTTCTAGGCTCACCAGGAAGCCGTGATGATAACCAGGACTGCATCTGTATCTAGTGTGAACTACAGGCCCGGTTCCCCCCTTCCCAGGCAGGACTCACTGTAAACAGCCACTGGGTTTTCAGAAGCCTGGGGTCCTGGAGCTGTGCAGATAGCAGCACTGCCTCTTATCCTCTGTCAAGAAACTGAATCGTGGACTAAGACAGCTCAGAGAGAGAAGAGAAGGAGAGGAAGGAAACTGGAGGGCTGGTTAAAAAGTCCTGTAAGAGAAATTACACCGAGATTCACCAACCGTACAGGGGCACATGGCACGTGCCTCACAGGCATGAGACAGTAATGGGATGAGCTTCTCAGACAGGAAGACCTCTGGTTGGTTTCCCAGAAGGAACCTTTTGGCTATGTGGGTATAAGCCAGTCACTGCATCTTTGTAACTCTCTGTCATCCTCAAAATGAGGGGAATCAGTGTTCAGCCAAAGACCTCAGGAAGCTCGCTGAGCCAGCCTCTGAAGGAGATGATAAGAAAAAGATGTAAGCATCCAGGGAAGCAGGGTGGGAGGCTTGGAAACCTTGGCGATGATCTGAGAAGTCAAACTGAAGAAGGCATTTTCCAGAATTCCCAAACCGCCGGCCGGAGTTCACATTCTTTTCTCCTTACGTTCTGGATGTCCAGCCCAGCTTCTCTCCCCACTTAAGAATCTTCCCATGCATCTCCACCCTAATGTGTCTTCCAGACTCTGAGAAGATGCTCGCGGCTGCCTCTGTTTTGCCAGGCTTCCCAGTTTCCCCAGCTGGGCTCCAGGCCCAGGAGTAAGCAACTACCCACAGACACACAGATCCAAGATGGACCGAGGCCTTTGGCGTGAACCAGGCCTTGAGAGGTCAGCACAAAACAGCCTCTAGGAGAGAGGACTGGCAAAGCTAAAGGAGGGGAAGGTAAATTCGAGCTGGAACTAGATTGTAAAGGGTCCAGGAGGGGACTGCAGGGAGAGCTCAGTTGGTAGTTTGCCTAGCATGTACAGAGCCCTGGGTTCCATCCCTAGTTCCACCTAAGTGTATGCATAGAATACTTACAGGACTTGGGAAGGAGAGCCAAGAGGGTTGTCATGACTACAAGGCCTGCCATGACTACACGAGACCCTGTATCAAAAAGTAAATAAGCAGGGCTGGGGAGGTGGCTCAGTTGATATAATGCTTGCTGCACAAATAAGAGAAACTGAGTTCAATCCTCGGTACCAAGTAAAAAGCCAGCTCAGCGGTATGCACCTGTATCCGTTCCCAGTGCTGGGACAGAAGGAAACCAGAGGCTTGCTGACCAGTCGGTCTAGACAAATCGGTGAGCTCCATATGGAGTGAGAGGTGCTATCTCAGAAATTAAGATGGATCTGGCAAGATGGCTCAGCAGGTATAAAGATGCTTGCTGCCAAGCCTGACAACCTGAGTTTGATCCCAGAGACCCATAGAGTAGAAGGAAAGAACTGACTCGTATAAGCTGTCTTCTTATCTCCATTCACAATGATATACACACACATACATGTGCGTGCACACATAAACACACATGTATACACAGTGCACGCATGCACATGCACATGCACATGTACATACATGTACATACATGTATATACACATATGCACGTACACATGCACACGTGCGCACATGTACACACATGCACATGTATATACACACACATGCACACAAATAAACACACATACACACACAATAAGACTAATGAAGTAGGGTAGAAAGCAACTGAGGAATACACCAGGTGTCAATCTGCCCTCTAGATGCACCTGCACACATAGACACACACACACACACACACACACACACAAACACATTCATGCACACACTAAAAAAATAGGTAAATAGATAAGTAAATAAACGAAATAAATAGCAAAGGCTAGGCTATAGACAGGAGCAGGCCTGTGGCACACATTTTGCTGACCCAGGTGAAGGCCAAGGGCAAATCAAAAGTCAGATAAGATGATCCTCAAATAGGTGAGCCCAGCTTAGTGGACAGCCAGAGAGAACAGCAAGAGGGGGCTGAGATGGAAGCGCCCCCGCGGGCCAGCAAGAAGTCTGGCATTAATGAGGTGGACAGTCTGCAGCCAGAGGCGCCCGGACATCAATGCAACAGACTGAGTCAGCAAACCCAAGCTGGAGGCGTACTGAGAAGGGCTGGAACCAGCCTCTTCAGAAACAAGCGAGCGGGGGCGGCAAGCTGGGCTTCAGAAAAACCAAGGCAGCTACATGAAGCGGGCCCCTGTGAGAAGCTGGGGTGTTGGTGAACCCAGCACTGTTACCTGCTCCTAGGGCACGGGGAGAGCAGGGTGACTTTGATCCTGCAGCGTGGAGCTGGAGGCGGGTCAAGGAGGACTCTTCAGTCACCTCCTCCTCCCTCGTCATCATTAAAACGGACCTTCTCCACCCCCTGCTCACCCTTGTGCAACATCTGGCCCTGCTTTCCCAGGACACCCCTGCACTCTGCCCCTCTGATCCAGCAAGCTGAGATCAAGAGCTCAGACACCTTTTGTGCCCTGACTCAGCAGAAGGGGACTGCCTCGCCAAGCCAAGGAGGGCTGGGACAGGCTCCCTTTGAAGCTCTCTGGTGATAACCGAAGCTCTACGTCTGCCCGTGTGAGCCATGAGTACCGCATGCCCTCTGTGTCCTGTCCCCTGTGAGAACCGAAGGCGGCAGCATCCCAAACACTCCCCACACACAGTGCTGGTGGGAGCTGGCTCTCCAGTCCTCTAGACTCCGAGTGGGCCTTTTGATGCAACTGAAATTCAGACAAGTCAAAAGAATAACTCAAGACTGCCCAGCGAGGCAGTCCCCAAGTCAGCACTGTACTGATTGTCTCAGGGAAGGGTACACAGAGCCCAGCGGTTATTGGTTGCTGGGCTACAGACAGATAGATACTCTGGCAGTAAAGGTAAGAAAAGCGGAATGCTGTTCGCTGGCTGGCAGAGCCAGTACAGCTGTCGAAGCCGGGCCGCCTTGTCGCGTTCCAATCCATGATGGAAGGTCGGCTCCCAGGTCATCCTGTTCCTCCTCTCTGCAGTTGACCACGGTTCCTAACTATAACCACAGAACTGCTCCCTGGGAAGTCGCAGGAGGACTTTAACCATGCAGGAGAGTGACTCCCACTCTCCCTTCTGCCCCACAGTCCCTCATCATCCCAGTGCTCAATGCAGAAGTCTGGGACAAGGAAACCCTGGCAGCCCTGGGCACCAGCCTCCAGGCACAATTCCGAGGAAAGTTCTCCCCCCACCCCCACCCCGCCCACCACCAGCCTCCACCCCAGCTTTCTCCAGTTAATTGAGATAATGACCCAACTCCCTCAGCCAGGGCCGCTTTAAGCTTAAAAGGGGCTTTGAGATGCTGGGATAAAAGGAACCAGGCTAGTATAAAGCACAGAACGAGTTGTCCCGGGAGCAGAGGCTGGTCTCCTCCAGCCCCCTGCTGAGTCACTTCCTCTCTCTTAGCCGCCTGTCACCTCTGTAATACACACACACACACACACACACACCAGCTCTCCCTTTGAGGAAGAGATGGGGTCACGCGTGAAACCACATCGCGCACAGGCCAACCTGTGCTGTGAGTTCCTCAGCGTGGGAGGGGCGGGAGGCGCCACTGACCTCCATGCGGGTAGGGACAGTCCTGCGTTCCCAGCTTCCTGAAGTCCCTTCCCAGACAGTGGCAGCTCAGCAGTGAGAGTCCCCGTGTTACTTTTAAAGAAGCTGAGGAGAGGAATATTGTGGTGAGGAGACTTCTTTTGCAAGGTCTCAGGAAACATATAAGGAGCAGATTTACCCCTTCCAACTCTGCCAGGGCAGCCAGACCTCCCATAGCTCGCCCATTTAAATGAAATGCTATGGTGTGGCAGCTACAGCCGAGGCACAGGGGTCTGGGCCTTCCGGCTAGTCCTTCTAGACTGTTCTCTCTTTAGTGCCTCTGAGGATCACTGGTATTTTGGGAGGCTGAAGATAGAAATCTCCACCTTCTTCCAGGAGGTAGAGACGGGACAGCTACTAAAGACGAAGCTGACCAGGTCGTCCTTAGTACTACTCCCAAATCATGCTCTTTGGGGTATCTTGTTCTTAGGTGGCCACAGACCATCCACCGCACTAGGGTTCCCATTCAACATTCAGACACAGAACGAATAGTGCCTGCTTTGGGAAGGAACCCAGCCTGTAGACAAAGAAGCCATGGTCCCTTCCCTCAGTAGAGAGGAACCGTGGGTCCACATTGTGGCTGGCCAGTGTGGAAGTCAGGACAGGCAGCAAGCAGGCTGTGGGGCTGGAGGAGCCCATGGGTTGGGGACAAGAACAGTGTGGGGACTGGTTGTCAAGAAAACGTACGGCTCTGCTCGCTTGTAGTATGGAATTGAGACCCTTTCTCTGTTTTGTTTTTTTAAGTGTGTGTGTGTGTGTGTGTGTGTGTGTGTGTGTGTGTGTGCATGCGTGCGTGCAAATGTACAAACATTTGGAGATCACAGGAACAACTTGTAGGAATTGGTTCCCTCTTTCCACAAGGGTCTCGGGGATCAAACTCAGGTTGTCAGGCTTAGTGGCAAGTACCCCCACCTACGTGTGCCAGGCTCTTCCCTTTCTGATGTTAAAGTAGCTGTCCCAAGCTCTGGGCTTACCATGCCCGTCTAAGCCAGCCTGACTTAGCCAGCCTTCCCACCAAAAGCTTCCTTATCCCTACAAACTGGCAATGTGGGGACCACCAGTGGAGTGAACACAAACATTCTTTGAAGTACCAGATTCTTTATTTGAGGTATTCCCAAATCTGTGCTTACTAGAAAGCAGTGGGAAAAGCTGATGCGAGCTCCCCATAATGAGCTCCCCGGCAGGGGTGATTAAATCCCCAGAACTGCAAGAAGAAGTCGGAACATCTTTAAAATGGGAATGCTGCTGGCTGTCCAGGTGGCTTAAGTAGAGAATGGTCTGGAGGAAGAGGGCTCACTGCAGTGACCTCTCGGGTCGGCCTTAGGTTTGGGCAGATCTGAAGGATGCCAAGAGAGTAGCAGAGTAGAGGCGTGAGCGCCCGTGGGTTGTTTTTCCTATCTTTCTGGGCACTGGCACGGAAGAGGGCTCCCTCCTCCTGGCACTGGTCCTTGCTGGGGCGCCTGGCTCCAGCTTGTTAGGTTTAACTGGAGCCATTTCCTTTGAACTCAGCTTGAATTAGCATCACCATGGTGATGGATCGGGTTTTCACAAGTCGACCTGGTCTTCACCTCTTAAGCAATTAGTTCGAAGAAGAAGAAAAGGAGGAGGATGGGGGGGGGGGGATAAGTAAAAGGAGGGTGGGGGTGAGTAAAAAGGTGGCAGAGAAAATGGGGAGGGGGAGGGGTCCGTAAAAGGTAGGGGGGAGAGAATAGAGAGGAGGAAAAGGAGGGGGAAGGACTTAGAAGGGTAATGGGAGACAGAATGAGAAGATGGAGGCTGGAGCGTGAGAAGGCTGGGAGCCGGGAAGATGGGGAGGGAGGAAAGAGATCCACCCACCCCTGCAGACTGAACAGCCGGCATTACCCCTGGCCTTTCCCTTCCCGACCCTTCCGATGACCCCCTTTATCAGGAGAGGGGGGGGGTAGGGGGGCATGAGAACGAGATATTCAGTCTATCAGGAAGAACACACTTTCTGTTTCTACAAAAATCCCAAGCATAAACATTGCACTCTTTTGTTTTAAATTTAAATTTGTATTTATTTGCTTAGTGTGTGTGTGTGTGTGTGTGTGTGTGTGTGTGCACGCACGCGCGTCTGTGACTTGTGGTCAGAGACCGCCTGTGGCTAATTAACAACACTAACTCTTCCACTCCATGAATATGGTATAGCTTACCGATTATTTGCGTGTCCTTCACTTTTTTTATTCATATTTTAGAGTTTTCTGTATTCAAGTCTTTCAACTCCCTGGTTAAATTTAATCCTAACCATTTCTGTAGTTATCGTCAATGGTATGTGTTTAGTTTCCGACCGAGGGTCGAGGGACCGAAGTGCATATTTTACATATCAAAGCCGACCTGGCTTCCAGGCTCTCCCAGCATCCCTCAGTCCCTTCCTGGCATACCCCGCCCCCAACCCTGAACTTTACAGTCCAGGGGCTGGGCTGCCCTCCCCCAGAGGCTTTTCCCTATGTAATCCAGACATTTTGCTCTCTCCTCCTCCTCCTCTTCCTCTTCTTCTTCTTTCTCCTTCCCCTACTCCCACTTCTCCCCCCCCCATCTCCTTTTTTTTCTCTCTCTGAGTGTATGGCCTCTCTCTCTTTCTCTTCCCCCTCCCCCACCCTTCTTTTCTGCGATGACTCCTCTAGCCTCAGTCCTTGGGACCAGTGAACCTCGGCCCGAGAGCAGTCTCCCAATAAACCTGCCTTTAACATAAACTAAGCTGCCTTGAATTGGCTCATTTCAATTCAAGGAGAAATAACCCATCGGTAGAATTCTCTTAGTATTCCTGCATTTCTTTTCATATAATTCATTTTTAATGTATTACAATTAAATTCATTTAGTTGACTTCTTTTTTTCCCCCCCTTGTTTTGTTTGCTTGCTTTCAAAACAAGGTTTCTCTGTGTAGCCCTGGCTGTCCTGGAGTGGAACTCACTCTGTAGACCGGACTGGCTTAGAACGCAGAGATCTATCTACCCCATCTACCTCTGCCTTCCAAGTGCTGGGGTCAAAGGGGTATGCCAGCATGCCCTGGCCTTGCTTAATTTATTTAGTGCGAATATATACGTGGGCGGGCTTGTATGTCAGGGCACTTGAGTGGCAGAGGACAGCCTCAAGAGTCAGCTCTCGTGTTCCACCGTGTGGATCCTAGGGATCTAGCTCAAATGTCACTTGCTAATCAGCTTCACCAGCCCGGCATGAATCACAGTAGATGAGTGATAGATGTACTTCCAGTTCTTGCGTTCACACGTGCGTGCGAGAGTGGCCAGGGGGCGCTAGCGATCAAGCTCAGAACCATGGGCATGCTGAGTTCTACCCCTGAGTTACATCCTCAGGCCTCGGTATTTAGAGACAGAGTCTCACTGTAGAGCTCAGGCTTGCCTAAACATGCCATTCTCCTGCCTCGGTCTCTCAAGTGCCAGGTCACAGGCACATGCTACCACATCCAGTTGCTACTGCTTTTTGTGTACAGATTTTTGTATCCTGAAATTTTATTATCATCATCATCATTATTATTATCATCATTATTATTATCATCATCATTATTATTATTCGGTATTCAAACAGTTCTGCAAATTCCTTGGGGACTCCTATATGTAAGTCCTTGGCACCAACAGTGACTATGCCCCTCTTCCTTTCCTCGCTGGACACCTTTTGTTTCTATCTCTTGCCTGATTGCCCAGCACTCGGGTTGCAACCCTTTCCTTCTGCAAGAATCAGGGAACAGGGCCTGACTTCTGAGAATGAGGAAGTGTCTTGAACTCCTGTGTACTTGTCCTTTCACCTCAGACAAGCCTTTGTCGCCATAAAATATGCCAGAGCTGGCTTCTCCTCCCCTAGGCGGGAGGAGATAGGACACCTTGTGCTCAGGGACCCTTGACAGAGACCCCATGTGGTCGGTCGGTCGGTCGGTCTCTGCGAGGTCACTGCTCGCTTGCTTATGGCCTTGTTCACTCAAGTGAGAGCCTCAAGAAGGCAGCAGCATCGACGTGGGATTCCCAAACACTAACACAGTGCCTGGCATGTACTGCATTGGCAATGAGGCATTTTTCAGGAGAATGGATGGATGGATGGACGGACAGACGGATAGATGGATGGATGGATGAATGGATGGTGCTTATTTCCCTTAATTACCTAAGAGTCAAGAAACAGGAATAGAACATGGGAATCTACCAGAATTTGATGCAAGGTATATCTCCCTTTTTTAAGACTCAGTCCTCTGTGACCTGGTCTCACACCCAACCCAGCTTTTGGTAAATGGCCTCCAGTTAGGAATCAGCAAGGCTTTGCACTCTGATCTGTGAAGGGGGGAATAATGCTAGAACCTGCCTCATCTGGCTGTGAGGATTAAATAGGGTTCATCCTTGTAGAGACTGAGCATGTCCAGGACAGCAGGAGTTACTCTGCACTGCCTGTCTGCACTGTGCCCTATGCAGCCTCGGTCTTCCCGCACGTAAAATGGAAGCAAAGAATCTGGAGAGATGGCTAAACGGGTAAATGACTTAACCATACAAGCATGAAACCTTTTCACCAGCTCTCAGGTCAAAAGTTGAGTGCAAACAGTGGGAATGTGTAATCGCAGGGCTAGGGAAGTGGAAATGGGAATGCTGGGAGCATCTCGATGAATCAGTGGGCTCCAGATTCAGTGAAAGACCCTGTGTCAGAAAAATAAGGTAGGAGTGACTAAGAAATATATTCGGTGTCAGCCTTGTATCTGCATGTGCAAGCACATGCACATGTGCACACACATGTATGTTTACACACATACATGGACATGCATAAATATATGCACGTGCTCTCTCTGTGTGTCTCTGTCTCTCTGTCTCTGTCTCTCTCTGTCTCTGTCTCTCTCTGTTTCTCTCTCTCTCTCCCTCTCCCTCTCTCCTCTCCCTCTCCCTCTCCCTCTTCCCCCCCCCTCTCTTTCTCTCTCTCTCTCTCACACACACACAAACAATCTGGCCAGGTCTGGTGGTTAGGCCTGTGATCCCAGCTTCCCAGGAAGCTTAGGTAGGAGGCATCACAGGTTCAAGACCTCCAAGGCAAGAGTGAGTTCAAATCCAGTGTAAGGAAGCTAGTGAGACTTGCATAGCATTTACAAGGAAATGAGTAGAAGTCAATCCACTTTGGCACCTCCATTTGACTCGAGTGTTCATTTAGTTTCAGTGCTGAGGATTGAACCAGGGCCTCAGGCATGTTGGGCAAGTCCTCTACCGCTGAGCTGAGTCCTCTCGGCTTTCTTTTTATAATTTATATCAGGACAGACTTGCACAAAGTCACCTGGGCTGGCTTTTCCTTCTCTTCCCTGCTTCTCCCTCTCTCTCTGGCTCCTTTCACATGCATGTCCCCTCTATCCCGTGTAAGAACTCTTCCTAGCCCCCACCCAGTCCCCGTCTCTTCTTCCCATTCCCATCTTTGACCTCTCCATCCGTCTCTCCCTCCCTTCCCCTCCTTGGCTCTGTTCTAAAAAAGAAATCTTTCTAAATACGCCAAAAATGTACTCGCCCCCAAGGACCGTGCCGCAGCACAAAGGGCTGGTTCTTTCTGGCTGTACCATGAGGCTCCTCTTTGCCCACTGCCTTTGAATCTGGCCTCATTCGCATGGCTGGAAGGGCTAAGGGGACATTTTCCCATGTGTCCGGGTGGGAAGGCAGCTAGCGGGTGGCTGGGCTGCGACGGAGGGAGAAATAAGCAGACTAGGGATCTCCCCCCAAAGCTTGGCTCATCCGCAGGAGGAAAAACAAACTGCTTGTGGTGATTCCTTGGAATTCTATTGGATTATCTGGGAAAGATTCAAACCAGAATCAGGAAAGCTATATAGACCAGAGAGGCAGCCAGCAAGCTCACGGATGGCTCTCAGAAACACGAAGAGTGGTGGGGATGTAGCTCAGCTGGGTAAGCGTTTCCTTAGCGTGCTTGAGGTCCCGAGTTCAATCCCCAGGACCAAATAAATGACCGTGGTTAGTGGCAAAAGCCTGAAATCCCAGCACTCAGGAAGATCAGAAGCTCAAGACCATTGTTGACAATAGGACAAGTTCAAGGCCAACCTGGGCTACGCGAGATCCTGTCTAAATAAAATAAAATAAAGTAAAATAAAATAGAATAAACATGGCAATGTGGCCTTCTTCCTAAAACATCTTGGGATGTTTCTTAGATAGGGCTGGTTGCCTGGGAGGACCCCAGGACACTCTTGGATGGGAACACCAAAGGTTTTTGAGGGAGCTGGAGGAAACTTGTGCTGGGAACAGACAGGGTTTCTCTGTCTTTGTCGCTGTCTCTGTCTCTGTCTCTGTCT
>BDUI01004845.1:70997-82169 GCA_002335545.1 Apodemus speciosus
TTTTTGAGACAGGGTTTCTCTGTGTAGCCCTGGCTGTCCTGGAACTCACTCTGTAGACCAGGCTGGCCCCCGAACTCAGAAATCTGCCTGCCTCTGCCTCCCAAGTGCTGGGATTAAAGGTGTGCGTCACCACCGCCCGGCCCTCATTCATCTTTTAAAGGTCCAATTGATACCAGACACACCTCAGCCAGGTCTCTTAATTCACAACGATCCTCTTGGCTCTGCCTCCCTACGCTGGGGTAACAGGCGTAAGGCCCCATGCCTGGCTTCGGTTGTTCTTGAGACATGTCTGTGTAGCCCAAGCTGGCCTTCAATGCACAGTCCTCCATGCCCCAGCCTCCCAAGTGCCGGGTTACAGGAGAGCCATCAGGTCCAGCCTTCAGAAATCTGAAGGCTGTTCCCAGGAGTCCCACAGTCATGTTGGAGACAAGTGCCTAGGAGTGGGACCTCGGCTGGGTGTTTACAGTGGCTGAGCTCACCTCCACAGCATGGCCCTGGAGGCGGGAGGATTCAGGATGAACAAGGAGCGGAGTTACACCCAGGAGGGCCCAGGCTAAAGGCTCTCCCATACGCTGTGGACACCCACGCTGGAGAAGGAAGGGCCGGTCCCTGCCCTGCCCCACCCACATTACAGTCCCAGAAACGGGAAGTCCACATTCAGGTCGAAGGGCACAGCAAGAGAAGCCTGTGCAGACCTCAAGATGGCCGGCAGCTCTGAGAACTAAGTGTGAACCGCATGTGCCCCGCAGGCATTGGAGAGTGGGAACTGAACCTTGGCGGTAAGGTGGCCTAGGTGTGGCCCTAATTCTGCCACTCACCTATGACTTTGGCCTAAAACCTGTGCCCACTTTTCTCCTCTACAAAGGATGGCACACAGCAGCCTTATTTCCTGGGTAAGGTGGAAAGGAATGCTAACGCACTTCCAATGTTCAAGCCTCTGCCGGCCATAGAGGGATTGCTCAAGAAACCTCAGCCGTGTCTACCATTGCCCATTTGAGGCCTTAGTCTTCTTACAGATTCTTTTGGATGAAACCATGCAATTCTCTCAGGTCTCCTAGACCTCTCATTCTAAGGACCCAAGAGACCATAGAGGTATTAATTAGCAAAACCTCCAGACAGGCCCGGACGGAGAAGGAGTCTCGTTAACATTAATTGGTACCATCAGATCTCTGCCCAGTCAGGATGAAGCATTGCATGCTGGGTCAGACTCTCTGCCCTGGGGGTTCACAATCTACCCAAGACTGCTCACCCAGAGTGACTGAGGTAAAGTGGACAGACAGGGACCCCCTTCCCCTTCCCACCTCTCCTAGGGAGGAATGAGGAAGGCATTGGGGACTGAGGGGGGATGGGGTACCATTGTGTATGAAAGGGTCAGGTTTGCATTCTTGTTCTCAAGTACAACCGTGAGACGGATACTCTGCTAACTCTCAATACCAGCGACAGTGCTGGGGAGCAGATACCAACTTTACAGTGGCTCTCAGAATAATTTAATGACCTGAGGGAACCTGATTAAATTACCCAGTCCATTACCTCCATGGTTGAGGTCCAGAAACCTTTTTAATTTTAATTGATGCTAGGTATTGAACCCAGGGCCCTACACATGCTAAGCACACGTCCTACTGCCCATTTCCACTCTTGACCACCAGCAATGTGTTTTATAGGTTTTGTTTTCTTTTGTTGTTATTTTGTTCAGGTTCGATTTAATTTAGTTTGGTTGGGTCTTTGAGACTGGGTCTCACCCTGTAGCCCAGACTGTCCTTGAACTCCTGGCGTCCCTCTGGCCACAGCCTCTGCAGTGCTGGGACTTCAGGTGTGAGCCACCACATCCTGCTTTCTTTTGAAACGTCATCTTCATAAATAGACGAAACCGCTCTTCAGATCCTCCTGCCTCAGTCCCCGGAGTGACCAGAGTCTGCAGAATTGTACTTTAAATGAGACAGGACTGGTCAGTGGGTAAAGTGCTTGCTGGGGCAAGTATGAGAACCTGAGTTGGTATCTCCTTCATCCACATAATAACAAGGCACGACCTAGGTGTCATGGTACAYACCTTTAATCCTAGCTCCCAGGGGGCAGAGGTCAAGGCCAGCCTGATCTACATACCAAGATTCTGCCCAGGTGGAGTTTCATGGTGAGACCATATTTCAAAAACAAAACACAAACACAAACAAAACGAACCCTAAAACTAGGCACAGCCGCTTACATCTATAACTTCAACTCCTCTGAGGTAGACACAGACAGGAGTCCCAATGTTTGCTAGCCAGGCAGACGACCTAAAACAGCAAGCTCGGGGGTCACTGAGAGAGAGACCCTGTCTCAAACACTAGATGGAGGAATCATCAAGATGACTCAGCAGATAAAGGTGCCTGCCACTAAGCCTGGTGACCTGAGTATAATCCCTGGAACCCATCAATTGGAAGAAGAGAATCAACTTCTGCAAGTTGTCCTCTCACCTCCACATTCATGCCGTGCATCCGTGCGCTCCCMCACACACAAACATCACGTAAATATAAAAGGTAGAGAGTAATAGAGGAAGACGCCTGATGTTGACATCTGGACTCTCCGAGTGGATGTGCTCACTGGCACATACACACTCACTTACACCTGCCCAAATACAATAAGAATAAATCGGTTACACCGGAATGACGTCTGTCCACTGTCAGTGCACAGCCATGTAAGTATTCAAAGAATGTTGGTGGGTGGAAAGAGAGGGGGAGTGGCAGCCAGGTGTGATAGCCTGTCCTGTCATCCCAGCTCTTGGAAGGTGGAGGCAAGAAGGTTGAGGAGCTCAAGGCTAGCCACTATCCAAAAAGCCATCTTCAGTTAGGCGAAATCTCGTTTCTGGTTTTTGGTTTTAAAAGCAAGTGAAAAAGAAAGAAAACCCCCAAAGTGGAGGAGGCTTAGCCTAGAGTCGTGGATCAGCCCTGTAATCCCATCGTTCTAAAGACTGAAGCAGGAGGATCTCCATGACTGGAGGCTATACAGTGAGTTCCAGGCCAGCCTTGGGTACAGTATAAGACTATCTCAACCAAACAAAGCAAAAAAGAGTCTGTGAATGGTTATGAAGAGTTTGGACACAAGGCCTGCCTTCTTCCTACACCTTGTGGTACATACATACTCTGGAGGCTGAGGCAGAAGGATTATACACTAAAGACCAGCCTGGGCAATTTAGTAAGGAAGTTATATCAAAACAAAACTTAAAGTCTTGGAATGGCTCGGTGTTAGAACCTTTGCCTAACATTTGGAAAATCCCAGTTCAAACCCAGTAAGGGAAGAGGGAAGACTTACTCTCCTTCTGAAAGTTGCTTCTGAGGACAACATGGACCCTTCATCTCTGGTGCATTCACTATTGACATTGCAGATTGCTGTCTAAATTCTAGAAGTTCCAGTCCACAGGGAAGAAACTCCAGAACGTGACTTCTAACCTCACATCGACAGGAGCTCAGAGATCCCCAAAATTTCTATTTGCAGGAAAATGCCAGTCCACTCGAAGGCTCATGTCCCATTTCCAGAGTTCTCTGCCAGAGTACTCTTTGATCTGTGAGTCATATTACCCACACACACTGGGCGAGGGTAAGGGAGGCGTAGGGGAGGGTCTGTGCCCTAGGGGAGGCTGCCTGGGCTCTGCCCCAGGGGCAGGGAGCCAAGGCTGGCCCAGCGGAGGTCTTGAGTTTGAAAGCTGTGCTGGTCAGCTTCGTGGATGGAGAAGAGTCTGATTTGGGCTCAAGGTCTAGCACCCCATGCACACGCATTTCATAGTGCGACCTTGGGCACACGCCTTCAGTTCTTCGAGCTTCTATATCCTTACCTATATAACGAGCAATTCTACCTGCACCTGAGGCTTTACAAGAACTGAGAAAGACATTGAAGGCTGGCGAGATGGCTCAGTGGGTAAAAGCATTGTCACCAAGCTTGGCAGCCTGAGTTTGATCTCTAGGACACACAGAGTAGGAGAGGGCTGACTCCCAGTGCTTTCCTCTGACCTGTGGGCTCCTACTATGGCATGTGTGTACATGTAAACACACACACACACACACACACACACACACACACACACACACACACACACACACACTAAATGTAATAGGCAAATTTAAAAAGCAAAAAAATAAAGTGAATCTAGCTTCCAGGCTCACTGTTTAACAGAGTATAAATCCTAACATGATTTGTCGAAGTCTTATTTTAATACATGGACTATTTAGAGGGGGTGATTTGGAATTCCAAATAGGACACACACACACACACACAAAACCACCACACACACTCACACACGCACAGCAGGAGTTTGGTGCTGTGGCATACAACTGTAATCCTAACACTTGGGAGTTAGAGATAGGGGTGTCATAAGTTCAAAGTCATGATCAGCTACATGGCAAATTCAAAACAAGCCTGATACAAGATATGAGAAACCGGGGAAGGGGAGTGGAGGGTGGGAGTGGGGGTGGGGCTATAATCCCAGCTTCTGAGAAGCAGAAGCAGAGGTACAAGGCAAGGCCAGTCTAGACTATATAGTCAGACCCTGTATCTAAAGAAAAGCACACAGTCTACATCAGTGCCTAGACATATGTGTTTGAATTAATATTGAAGTCAAGCATGGTGGTTCGTATCTCTAATCCTAGTGTTTGGAAGGAAAGGCAGAGGAAGAAGGATCTAAGTCTGGGGGAAGGGACTACCGAATGAGTCCCATATCAGCCTGGCTTAGAGTGAGATCCTGGAAGGAAGGAAGGAAGGAAGGAAGGAAGGAAGGAAGGAAGGAAGGAAGAAAGAATTGAAAAGAGAAAGAATATTGAGAAAAAACAGAGCAGAAAATATAGAGCTGGCAGTATTAAATTCCTTAAAGCTACAAAGTTCAGAAGATAATTTGAAGTAAATATTAGTCAGGTATTATTTTCTATCAAATGACCTAAAATCATTATACACATTTAGAATTTTATTATTATTGTTATGTTAGTGTTGGGGTGGGGCTTTTGCACGCAAGGCAAAGCCTGAGTGTGGGGATCAGAAGACAACTTTCAGGAGTCGGTTCTCGCCTTGTACCACTCAGGTTGTCTGGCTTGTGCAGCAAGCCCATGACCTGCTGAGCCACCTCGACGATGTCCAGTTCTTTGAGGAGGCTGAACAGGCAGAACACAGAACGTTTGGTGGGTAAAACCATGTAATAGTGTAATGATGCGTTCCTCAAAACCCACAAAATGTATGCTGAGAGCGGCTGTAATGGAAGCCGTGGGCTTCGAGAGATAAGGGCATGTCCACACAAGCTCATTCACTAGTGGTAGCGCTCAGGCGGGGACTGCGCATCTGGGGAGGGAAGGCGGGGCAGGGGGGCCACTCAACCTATGTGGGTACAGAAGGGTTCTTAAAAAAAAACAAAGTCAATTAAAAAAAGTTCTGGGTTTTGGTGGCATTAAAGAGGCTGAGGAACTTGTCAGTAGTAAAGGAAAAGAGAGAGAGGAAAAGAGGAAGAACTGAAAGGAGAAGGAGAGACAGGGAGAGGGGGAGTGGGGAAGGGAGGGAATACCTGGGAAACTGAGGCAGGAGGACGCTGTTGCAAACTGAGGGCCAGCCTGGGGTGCTTGAGACACTATCTCTCAGAAAAAAGAAGGAAGAAGAGGAAGAGAAAATGATTAAGATATCGAGAAGTGGTTTTGCAATGACTGATTTGGGAAAGGGCACTCCTTCCTGTCAGAGGAGGAAGTGGGCCCTGCTCTGCCCTCTCTGCATTAAAACCTTAAAGTCTCTGGCCTGAGCCCCAGTGAGAGTCTCAACCAGACAGCAGCTGGAGATTCCAAGACCCAAGGACCCACGGTAGCAGCAGTAGGAAGAAGACACGCTGATGGCTCCTCTCCAGGCCTGGCCTGCTCATGCCGGGCCCTCTGGTAAAAAGACAGGTCCTCTCTCCCAAGCTGTGACATGTTCATTAACTTTGCAGGAGCAGTAAAAATTAGACTAAAACTCCACATGCTTTTTTGAAAAAAAAAATAATACATTTCCTCAGGGCTCCGTCATGAAGTGTACTCACACACTGGAAATGTCACAGCACGCAAGGAGCTCATACACTTTGCCAGATCGATCCTCCGGCAGCGGGAGGACTTGTCGAAGGTCTCTGCTGGTGCTCTGAACGTGTGTAGAGCAGAGAACCTTTCTATAAGGACTCCAATAAGTGCCCTGGTAATGGGGGTGGTTGGGGTACAAAGGACAGGATAGGATGGTCTCAGGGGACACCTGTGTCCAGAGAATATTCTGTTTCTTAGGCACCAGAGACACTGCTATCATAAAACAGCCTGAGGTCTTCTGTTACGATGAGATGCCCAACTTGCTCTTGGAGGGGCCTATTCTCCGAGGACCCTGTGACCATTAGGATCCTGAGGGCAGACATGGGGCTAAAGCTTCTCTTCCCACATAGTTCGACGCCAGGCACACAGAGCTGTGGAAGGTATCACTCACCGTTGAGAACCTTTTGGACAGGGCACGATGCTGACCATGAATGGGGACAGACAGAGGAGCCGCATCCAGGACACAGTGACTTCRAGGGAAGGGAAGGGAGTGGGAGCCGTGTGTGGGCAAGGGCACAGCCCAGCTTCAGGACACCGGGTTTCCTCTCTGAGCGTGCCACCAGAAGCTGGCCTGAGACCTCAGGTGGTCTGCAGGCCTGACACCGAGGCAGAGATGGTTCTGTGGGCCTCAAGAACAGTCATCTCAGAGCTCTTCCCCACGTGCTGTCCTCCAAGTGTCTGAAGTAGGAGCAGGCACTGACCATGACCCCTCCTTCTTATTCCCTGCTCCTTCCTACCCCAAAGCTGAAGCCTGACACCTCCGCACCCCGACTGCCACTACCACGGCCCAGCCCGCTATCACCTCCCACTGGATGGCTGCAGTTCACCTCCCAGGTATCTAAATCACAAGTCTGATCATGTCACCCCCTCAACAATGCCTTTCAGCGGCCGCCCACTGTTCTTAGAGGGAAGAGAAAAACCAAACACGGGTCCTGGCATTTCCCACAAGGCCCAGCAGTTCTTGGCCCCTGCAACTTCCTACTGAATGATTGGGGACAGCCGCCCTCCCCCGTCACGCCTCAGCTGCTCCGTGAAGTGCCAGGAGTGCCAGGAAACCAACCGGACTCAGCACCAGTGCATGAGCTGGATTGTTCACTTTGTGACTGGGGCATCCCTGTGTCCTATGTCCTATGTCCATCAATCCCGATTTATGGGTTTTTAAGTCTAAGCAAGATCCAGCAGAACCTTCCAAACAGACTTTCTGGTCCAGGCCAGTCTCCTCTGGTTTATGGTACCAGTTGTAACAATTATAAAGTTTTGGTTTTGCTGAAAAAAAATTTTTTTTTACATTTTATTCTGTGTGTGTGTGTGTGTGTGTGTGTGTGTGTGTGTGTGTGTGTGTAGTGTCACAGTGTTCATGAAGAGGTCAGATAAGAACTTACAGGAAATTTTTTGTTTTTATTTTTGTTTTTCTGTCTAGACAGGGTTTCTCTGCGTAGCCCTGGCTGTTCTGGAACTCACTCTGTAGACCAGGCTGGCCTCGAACTCAGAAATCTGCCTGCCTCTGCCTTCAAAGTGCTGGGATTAAAGGCATACACCATCACTGCCTGGCTAATTTACAGGAATTTATTCTCTCCTTCCTTCACTCAGGTTTAGCAGCAAGTGGCTTTACCCATAAGCCATCTCACCTGCCCCTGTAACATTTTAGATGGCTCTGGTTCTGTCTTGAGCTCTCTGTGACAGATCACCTGTTTGTAGCACTTCACAGCCCAGAGACTAGCTCGCCTGCCACCAGCTGCCTTCCTGAGGGAAGGAGAACACGGAGAAACTAGCTTGCAGGGGAGGCAGGACCGGCAGGAGGCCTTAGGCTTCCGGTCTACAAGCTGAGAGATCTGCCTTTCTCTGAAGCTCAGATCATTCAGGCCTGAAAGTCACTGAGTCAGCCTGGCTCCCCTCTGTCTGGGCTCCCACCAGAGGATGAATGGCTGTCCTGGACATCCAGTCATCTCTGTTTTTCCATCTCTGCAATGGCTACTGTTGCTCCAGCCTGTTTCCCACCACACCCTCGGCAGACGGAAGTATAATCCGGTGATACCATCAGCCTACTGTGTGCTTCTGCTGAGGCAGTGAGGTCATTGGAGCTTTATAGGAAGTCTTGAGACAGAGAAGGGGCTGACCTACCCCATTCTGGATTCTCCCTCAGACTCAAGGCTCAAGTGACTTGCCCTGTCTGCGAGGGCCCAGGGACAGGGTTGTAATGCAACCCAAACACAGCCACTACAGAGAAACAGCAAGGACAAACAACCTTCCCTGTCTCCTGACCCTTGCCAGCTTGTCCCTCTCTCCACCCAGGCCACTGGCTGAGTTTTTCTTCTGTCCTGCAGGCACTTATTTACTGGTGAAGACAGAGACAGCAGGGTGACACTTCCTTCTTGACAGACCGGGTGGAGACCTACTCAGACCATAAGCAAAGAACACTGCCTTCTGGAGTTTTGCTGTCTGGGTCTGCTTTCAGAGTTTACAGGCAGTTACAACCAAAAAGACCCGATCCAGCTGTAGACAAAACCTTCTGCTGAGTGCTGATGTATCTGTATGGTTATAAGGCAGGAAGGCATGTGTAGTCAGATTTAGCATTTGATACATTGATACAAATTATAATAACTCCTCTTCCGTGAGCCTGTACCAGTCACAACATTTCATTTAATTCTTTTTTTTTCCAGACAGAGTTTCTCTGTGTAGCCCTGGCTGGGCTGGAACTCACTTTATAGATGATAGACCAGGCTGGCCTCGAACTCAGAAATCTGCCTGCCTCTGCCTCCCAAGTGCTGGAACTAAAGGAGTGCGCCACCACTGCCCGGCTCATTTAATTCTTTTTTTTAAAAACATTTTTTATTGGCATTTAATTCTTAAAACAACCCTAGAGGGGGGGCTAGAGAGATGGCTCAGAGGTTAAGAGACTTTATGTCAGATGGTTCACAACCCCCTGTAACTTCACCTACAAGGAGATCAGTGCTATAGTGTGTAAGGGCATTTACATTGCATGCACACACACACACACACACACACACACACACACACACAGTTAAAAACAAGAAAAGTAAATCTTTAAGTGAACTAAGCATGTATGCACCCATTTCCCAGCTGAATAAAGAGTCTGGGGGAATCACACAGCTCGTGACGGCCAAGCGCTGGCACTAAGATCTGTATACCCTTTCGGAACCCCTATTGGGAACTGAGAACTTGCTTCCCTCAGGCTAGTGATGAGAAGGGACCAGCAATCACAGTGTGGCCTGACACATAAAGATAAGACATAAAGGACTCCCTGACATCCCCGGCTGTTTGGTTGTAGTCAGGGTGTATTAGGGTTGTGAGAGCTTCTCCCTCCAGGGCTTTTGAGTCCAAGACGAATGGATACCTCTATACTTGGGTAACTTGTGGAAGGCAGGCGGTTCCCAGCTCGGGGCTGGCTTGTTTATTCTGACAGCATCTTGTCCACATAAGCCGTTAGATAAGAGGAAAAGATAGCATGGGGTGTGTGCTCGTTCCGGACTGGAAGAAAGTGAAGGTCTCAGACAGGCAGATGTTTCTGTGGTTAAAAGCAAATGCCTTGTGGTTAGGCAGCCTTGCTACAGCTGCTGCTGGCTCCACTACCTGTGTGACCCGAGGTATGGTACCTCTTAAACCCGGGCTGTTTAACCAATAAAAAGAGGCTAAGAAGAGGATGTACTTGGGAGGGCTGTCCTGAAATTAATAAGATGATATATATAAAATGCTTGGCACAGAACCTGGACCTGATACTACAGGGAAGCTGGGTGGGTGACGTATTCTTATAGTCCCTGTACTACTGGGAGGCTAAAGCAGGGAACTCATGAATTTAAAGATGGCCTGGGCTACAGACACCTTAAGACCTCCAGTCAAAAACAAAACAGAATCCCTACAATGAATGGTAGTTGAGTGATTCCTGTGGCTGTAGCCCAGAGGCTGGGTAGAACAGGGTATATATAGGTCAGTAGGTGACTCAGAAATTCTTGCTGGGAAACCTGTGGGTTGTTTTCCCCAATCTTGAAGACCTGGTGCAGTCACCAGAAACACTAGGGTCATAGTTTTGGCTCGTGGAAGAGGCTGCATGTTCCCTATTGTTTTAAAAGACAGAGCAGGCTGGACAGTGGAGGCAAGAGCCTTTAATTCCCGCACTCAGGAGGCAGAGGCAAAGGATAGATCTCTGTGGGTGGCCAGTTTGAGGAGTCCAGCCAGGGCTACACAGAGGAACCCTGTCTCGAAAAACAAAACAAAAACAAACAAAGACAGATTAGGTTTGATCTAGTTGGAATGGAGAAGGACCATTCGCACAGAGAGAAGACGCGGTTGTACAGAAACTATCTTCCATCTATGTTTCCAAGGCACAAAGTCTGAACAGAGATAGACTCTCTGCCCACTTCTTGGTTCTTGTTGGGGACTTGGGGGGTGTCTTTGGACTTGGGGGAGGGTCTAGGGCCTGGGAATATCACCAAGGACAGAACCAGTGATGGATGGGACAGGACCGGAAACTGAGGAAGTTAGGGAATGTGGGTGAGGCCTCTAATGACTCTGGAATTGACTCATGGGGGCAGTCCCAGCTTGAAGGCTTCTTTGAGATCTCGCATCCTGTGAGGCTGACCGGCAGACCGGCTCTGAAGCCCCAGGCAACTCAACGCTGCTGGCTCAGGCTGTAAGACCCCCCCCCCTCCAAGCAAACAGCCCAGTTATTGTCTGGCTGCCTGCCCCAACTCCCCAGGGTGAGGAAAAGGTCCTCAGAAGCCCTAAGAAAGGTGCTGTTAAGTACCAGGTGTCTACCAAGCTCTGGAGCATCAAGCACCACCCTGGACCTTGTTGCAGGAGCTATCTAGCTCCCTGTCCTCTTCCAGAAAGTCTGAACCTATAGGCTTAAGGATCCCAGCCCGGGCAGTGGTGGCACACATGCAGAGGCAGGCAGATTTCTGAGTTCAAGGCCAGCCTGGTCTACAGAGTGATAGGACAGCCAGGGCTACACAGAGAACCCCCATCTCGAAAAAACCGAAGAAAGAAAGAAAGAAAGAAAGAAAGAAAGAAAGAAAGAAAGAAAGAAAGAAAGAAAGGGAAGGGAAGGGAAGGAAGGAGGAAGGAAGGGTTCTATTTTCTTTGAATTAGTTGCCAACACTTATAA
>BDUI01004847.1:86126-97063 GCA_002335545.1 Apodemus speciosus
ATCTGGGGTTTCATGTTTAGGATTTGTGCCACAGCAACTGGAACACACCAAATTGGGTACACCAGTTTGGGCACACCAAGGTACATAGTGGTATAAATTTGTGAGGGATGAAGAAACTAGAAGTAGACAAGATAAGATGGATGAATGAGGACAAAGAGGGGAAATAATGTAATCATATTTTAATTGAATGCAAAATTAATATAAAACATATACATTAAATTTATGTCAGCTGTGTTGACAGTGACTTGCTAAAAGGGTTTCTGATGGGATATCACTAAGTCCTGATACATTACTTATAGTATACCACACATCATACAAAATACTGGATGCCTCAGTGAGGGGAATGCCAGAGCCGGGAGGCAGGATTGAGTGGATGGGTGSGGGAACACCTTATAGAGTCAGGGTGAGAGGGAATGTAATAGGACATTTCCAGGAGTAAATCAGGAAAGAGGATAACATTTGAAATGTAAATAAAGAAAGTATCCAAAAAGAAAGAAAGAAAAAAAAGAAAGAAAGAAAGAAAGAAAGAAAGAAAGAAAGAAAGAAAGAAAGAAAGAATGAAGCTTTGCAGTTTTATGAGGTCCCATTTGTCGATTGAGAATGAAAAGGAGAAAACCAAGCAAAGGGGACTGGGGCTTTATTTACTAATGTCCTAAGTTTAGAATGTTCTTTTAAACTGAATAAATATATGTTTATACTTTTGACCAACCATATAAATAACTGGGTGATTGGAGGAGAGATGGGGAGTAAGTGTAATATGGGATTTAGCAAGAGTCAGTCATGCATTGTGCTATAAAAAAGTTTATGCAGGCTAAATTTTAGTCTATGGCCTTAGGAACCTCCTAAATCTGCAATATGAATACATTTACATTTCTAATAATTTTCTTGTGGGAGCTACAGTGAGAGGATCATATGGGGAGGAGGAGAGAAAAAGGAGGGAAGGTAGTAAGTGCAGGGAGAGACAGTTAAAACTCACAATCATTCAAAGAGTTCTGTGGAAACCTCCTACAGTAAAAACTTCTTTAAATATTTATGACTATTTTATTTCCCCTTCTAAGTCAGATTCAAGCATCTTTCTTGGGCTTTCCTTCTTGTTTAGCTTCTTTGGGTCTTTGGAGTATAGCATGAACATCCTGTACTTTGTGGCTAATACCCACTTATAGGTGAATACATATGTGTGTCCTTTTGGATTTCAGGTACTTCATTCAGGATGATAGTTTCTAGTTCCATCCATTTGCCTGAATAATTCACGATGTCTTTTTTCTTTTCTTTCTTTTCTTTAATAAATAGCTGGGTAGTATATAATTATATTAATGAACCACATTTTCTTTAGTGATTCTTTAGTTGAGGGGCAACTGGGCTGTTTCCAGTTTCTGGCAATTAAAAACAAAGCTGCTATGGAAATAACAGACCATGTATCCTTGTGGTATGTTGGATGATCTTTTGGGAATATGTCTAGGAGTGGCATAGCTGGATCTTGAAGTAGAAGCATTTCCAGTTTTCTAAGCAACTGACAAATTGATTTCCAGTGTGTTTTTATAAGTTTGCAATCCTACCAGCAATGGAAGACAGTTCCCTTTGCTCAACACCCTTGATAGCACTTGCTGTCACTTTAGTTTTTTATCTTCTCCGTTCTGATGTGTGTCAGATGGAATCTCAGGGTCATTTTGATTTGCATTTCTTTTATTACTAACAATGTTGAACATTTCTTTTTTAATGGATATATTCTTTATTTACCTTTTCATTTCATTTCCCTTTTCCTGGCTCCCYGCTCCCCACTAAGGTCCCATATGCCCTTTTCCCTCCCCATTGTTTCCTCAACATTTGAGAGTCCTATTTTGAGAGCTCTCCTTTGGTTCCGTATACATTTTTTTAATYGGGTTATTTGAGTTGCTGGAGTCTAACTTCTTGAGTTCTTTATATATTTTGGAAATTAGCCCTTTTAAAGATAAAGAGTACCTGAAGATTATTTTCCAATCCATAGGCTGTCATTTTGTCCTAATGAGAGTTTCCTTTGCCTTATGGAAGTTTTTAATTTTCATGAGATCATAATTATTTATTGTTGATCATAGAGTCTGAACCATTGGTGTTCTGTTCACAAGTTGTCTTCTGTACCAATGAGGTCAAAACTATTTCCCATTTTGTCTTCTATTTGTTTTAGTATTTCTGGTTTTATGTTGAGGTCTTTGTTCCACATGGATTTTAGATTTGTGCAGGGTAATAAATAAGGATCTATTTGCATTTTCTATATGTAGACATGCAGTTAGACCAGCACCATTAGTTGAAGATGCTTTCTATTTTCCATTTTATGGTTTTGCCTACTTTATCAAGAATCAAGTGTCAAAAAGAACATGGGTTTATGTCTTCATCTTCAATTTGTTTCCATTGATCAGTCTGTCCATTTTTTATCAATATCAATACCATGAAGTTCTTATCACTATTGCTCTATAGGACAGCTTGAGGTCAGGGATGCTGATAGCTCCAGACATTATTTTATTGTTCAGAATTATTTAAATATCCTGGGTTTTGTTTTGTTTTGTTTTGTTTTTTGCTTGTTTGTTTGTTTTTTTTATATGAATGTGAAAAGTGTTCTTCTAAGATCTGTAAAGAATTGTGTTGGAATTTTGATGGCAACTGCATTGAATCTAAAGACTGCTTTTAGTAAAATGGTGGTTTGTACTACATTGATCCTACTAACCCATGAGCATGGGGGGGGGGTCTTTCCATCTTCTGATATCTTTTTAAATCTCTGTCTTCCGAGTTCTGAAGTTCTTGTCATATAGGTCTTTCACTTGCTTGTTTAGAGCTACACCAAGATATTTTATATATTTGTTTCTACTGTGAAGGCTGTTGTTTTGCTGTTTTCTTTCTCAGTCCATTTATCTCTTATATAAAGGAGGGCCACTGATTTTTTGCAGTTAATTTGGTATCTAGCCATTTTCATGACTTTTAATAAAGAAAATATTATCCTTTTTTATAGAGTGCATATTTGAAGTCCTATCAAGTAACCAACTAAGCTGAAGGAATTTAGCTTTTTCTAAATTGTATTCTACACTTTTAGATTTAGGTTTGTAATTCATTTTAGCTATATTTGTGGCGCCATTAGTTTTTTTTTTAATTCTTCTTTTATTAATTTATCTATGTCCATACTTACCACCAATGTTTCATATGTTGAAACAGTTCAGGACAATGGGAAATTTATTATTTTACTTCCTGTTTTTAAATCTAGTTCATTTTTATTAAATCATTTTCAGGCTTATTACAAAATATCCCAGAAAGCAACTTCAAGAACTTTAATTTGGAATCATCATTTCAGAAACTTCAGCTCACATGCAGCAGGCTTCATGTTTCTGTGGGAGTCAGACAGGTACAGGAAACATCCTGTAACTCCATGGAAACCAGCAAGCAGAAATAGACAGGAAATGGCCAAGGATGAGATATGTCTTAGACATTACACACTTAGACTACTATCTAATGAAGACAAAGAGAAAAATGTCTCTCTTGAAACCACTTAGAAGTAATACGTTAAACTGAAAACCTTCCAAACACTCCAAAATATGTTCTCTATTCATGTTAGGAGCTTAATATTTGTTTTAATTTTGTCACAATATAATTTCCATTACTTATTTTTCAGTGTAACAGAATTAACATTTAAAAGAGTTCTACAAAATCCAAAAATATTTATTTGCAGAAGTTGAAATGAGTGTACGTGTACATAGTATAATAGATATAAACATATAATCRGTTTTAAATAATCAAATTAAAGTTATTTATGAGAGAAAAAACATGAAAACAAAAAAATTAGTGCATTTTACCCTTTACATTTTAAATTGTTTTAATATACTTTCTGGAATCAGTTATTTGAAGGAATATTATTTCACAATAAAATATTCACCTATTAAATGTTTTACTTATTTGCCAGTAGAAAATTTAAAGTAAGAAAGTCTTAATTCTTAAGCATTTAGCTTTTATATAGAGGATGATGTAGGAAAAGGAAGTGGAAAAATAATGTAATTAAAGTATAAAAGCTATATTTTGTAAAATCTCATTTTTGACAAAAATTAGAATTTTATGATAAAGATAGAAGTTAGTATAACTTAAAAGTCTCTTTTCATTTTATGACCCTGGGCATTTTATTAAATTTGCTCTCTTTCAGCTCTCAAAAATAGTCTATTGGAATGAAGGACAATAATATTATTTATTAATAAATGATCAGTGATTATGTTAATTAGACTCTAACATCCTTACCAATATATCTTTGAGATCATTTTCTGAGTTTACATAATACATACATACATACATACATACATACATACATCATACATACATACATACATACATACATACATACATACATACATATATATTGCATTCTTATCCTGACTGAAATTTTGAGATAGCTCCCAGCTTTCCACTCTTTATATTTGCTGTCTTATATTATTCCAGGTTCTAATTTGAAAAACTTGTGAGGACTTTTATTTTTGGTTTATCAACTCAGAGAATTTTGAAATACCTAACATGTTTTTCTCTGACATAGAGAATCCAAGTATTTTTATAATAGTTTCCAGCTTTTAGTATGTTGTCTTGCAAATAATGTTACTCCATCCATTCATATGAAAACACTTCATTTCCTACTTTCTCAGGATGGGAAAACAAGTCAACTCTAGGACCCTTATCAGTTGTDAATGAAATATTCTAAACAAATCCCATTCGGGGTAAGGCAGCTCCCAAGCTTTCCCTTAGGAATCTGGCCTTCCTGCAGATATCTAAAGCCAATTTCAAGTTCTACTTAGTTTCAAATTCCATCAATAATTCATGGCTATTTTCAGTGGTCACTGTCCTTTGTTTGACCCTACACTGAAAAAAATATAAACTATGGTTTCTTTTGGCTGAAAAATCAGCTAAAACAATAGCATCCAGGTCTTTACAAAAATGTTCATAATATTATCCAATACAATTTCACATCTTCATCATTACTTCACAGAGGTAGGTTTAACTTAATGGGAATAAAGATAGTTGGATTAATTGTTTAAAATTTGAGCTAATAGTCATTAAAATATGGCATTCTGTTCTTTTAACGTATATTTTTTCTCATTTTGATAGTGTATATAAAGAATTGCTAAATAACTTGTTATTTCTAAATTGTTATTTAGAGTTATCTAACATAATCCTCAGCTTAGCACCTTACAGTAAAAACCAACCAACCAAACAAGCAAACAACCTACCAGACAAACAATCCAACAGAAAATGCAAGGCCATGCTAATAGAGGCTGGCAGTATTGACTGTGAATCTACTTTCTTCATATTATATTGGAGTTTGCACTAAGATGTTCACTACCCACTGGGATTTTTGATATCTACTCAGTAAGTATGAAACAGATWYTTAGGAAGTTAAGAGTGTGCAGTGAAATGGCATCCACATGTTAGCTTTCAGTAGTAGCCTTTAAAACCTGGGGATACAAGCTCCACAGTTCCTTTTCTTCTGTGCTAATCCACTGTGCTAATGGAGCAGACTGTATCTTTGAGTATACTTTCTTAGCAATGTTCAGTAATCAATATGTGGGGACTATTTATTTTTTCATAATTTAATTATCTTGACTCACATGTCCATTTAAACAAATCATCTAATACAGGAAGGGTGTAAGTTACATCAACTAACTTGATCTCAAACATTTCAGATCCTAAGTCCTACCACCTAAAGGTATTATTATTTTATAGTGTGGGTGGGTGGAGGATCTCTCTGAAGATACAATTGAAGGACCTTGAAAAGTAGATACTCTCCTGTACAAATCAAACATTTTTCCTGCTGACATTAGAAGTAATTTGGTTAAAGATTAGCATAGTTTAATATGGAGCACAGAGCAGTTAACATCAAAATGGAGTAGAAGATCTGAAGTTTGGAATGATATAGTCTCAGTCCAATAAAACTGATGAGCAATAGAAGCCCAAAGAGGCAATAAATAGACCACTCACCCCAAAAGCTTTTGGAAATATTCATGTTCTACTTATTAGGCTATTTAGATTACTATTATTGGAGTAGATTGTCTGATATTGAGAGTATAGTAAAAAAAAGCACTCTGTTGTTTTAAATCATTAAGTTCTAGGTAACATATACATGTATGTTACATTGCTCTTAGGAACACTTATAATTAAAACATTTATAGTATGTTTTAATTAAATAGGACTCAAATATAAAATATACTTTAACTCCATGGATATTGGTTGCACACTAAATTAATTGTTATTAAAATATCTCACATACCCTAAAGTCTACAAAGCAATCAAATCAAACTTTCCAGTTTATAACAAATGCTTTATTCTTATTAGTATACATTTATGAATTTATCAGATTGTATCACTATGATTACATAGTTGAGAATATTACCTTATGAAGAAAGTTTACTGTGCACAAGGCACTGTTCATTTTCAAAGACCCAAGCATAAATTATTCAGTTTACATCAGAAGCAGAATGGGAGGACCATTACTATCAGTTTTATTGCTGTACCACAAAAGAAACCTTGGAAGACTTGTATGATAAAAGTTCTTATAAGGATAATATGTCTCTTTATGTCTGCCTTCCTATTTCCTTTCCTATCTCTATATATACAGATATGTAATATATACATAATATATGCATGTTTTATGTATTAGACAAAGAAAGAGAATATATTCATACACACATACACGTAATACATAATTTTTCTCTGGACAAGCTACTACTCAAGGTACTAAGGTAGGTTCAGTAAATTAGTGTTTTGAATTTATCGAAAGAAATTTATTTTTTTAAAAAAAGCATAATACTATCGTAAATTGTTAGACGTCCCTTTTGATAGCACTGAAATCATTATAATGTTAACAAAAGAATTACAGTGATATTTATGGGTAATTTATATTTTTCTTCACACATTTTAATGTTGTTTTATTACTGCTTGCTAAGTATTTACTCCTTTTCTTCTTTTTAATCCAAATTTTCTTGTCCTGATGTATTTGCATTTGTGGTTTGAAAGACCTAAACAGTCTGGAAGCTAAAACAGAAAGCATCTGCTTACTCTGTTTCCCACTGTGCTTGCACAGCGTCGTAAAGATCAATTTCTCCATGTCATATCCACCAATATTCTTTGCCTTCATCAATACTTAAGTTCCTTAGCAAAAACCATGCAGGCTTCCGCGGTTTATATGGAGATATATAAATATGGGGAAATAATGCATCAAAGGTCTATGTTTTTTCTATATCATTGAAAATTTATTCTAATATATTCACTAGTTCACAGCTCATTTATATTGAATCTGATAGTTACTGAATGGCTGACGTCATTAATATGTAACTATAATCACATAAAATAAAAAATAAGTTACACCAACTAAAGGGTTGTTCAGTTTCTCAGCAGCCTTTCAGATTTAAAAATACACATTCCATTTTACACACACACACACACACACACACACACACACACACACTTCTTCCCCTTCACTGTCGATTCCCTGGTTTTGTTCTCATTTTCAAAGTTTTCTTTTGTGTGCAACCCCTTCTTTTCACTTCAGTTCACTTCTGTTATCTCCACGTATATCTCTGAATTCATCTTGGATAATAGCTTTTATTTTTCCATATTTATATATTTTAAAACCATGAAGGAACACATTTGAAAAGCCATTGCCATGTTTATGGGTTTGCATTTTCTTCATTTATCTTCAGCAGTGAATATATATATATATATATATAACAAAACCCAGAATGATTCTTCTGAAATCTCTGAAGCACTTGGCTATTTCCTTCAAGTTTCACTGACATCTGGCAGACTAGAATGCTGGGGGTAATTTCACAGACAGCCTGCCAGATATAACGCCAGAAAAAAGTACAGAGTACACACTCTTGTTGGCTACAAAATGCATATGGCCAAAAGACATCCATAAGTGCGTGGAGAAGGCAAGTGAGAACATTACTGCCAATGGTGGTGTTGTCAGGTGCTTGATGAAATGGACTAGAGCTGTCAAGGGGAGAAACCACACTCCCAGGCAGGACACTACTCTGCTCATACATGCATAATAGCTTCAATTTTATATAACAGCCACTACTCCAGTTCTGCAATTTCAACAATATAAGAAACTCAAGGGGAYGTATCGCCACAGTCTGTCTGAAAAAGGGAAAAGTACAGTAAAGATACATATTTCACATTCTGTGGTTTAAATTTGGTTGGTGTGTTTTTCATAGTTTCATAAATTGGAGTGATATTTCCACTTCAAAGGACTAAGAGAGTGGAAGCTTTAAACAAATAGAGCATTTGTGTATGTGTGAACAACGGGGAAGAGCTTTAGAGTGTTTTTTTTTTTTTTTTTAAGGTTGTACTGTGGATGAAGGTAGAAGATTCATGAAGGTTATAGAACTGGCAAGACTCACGAGATATTTTCTTGAAACTTTTAAGTATTAAAATAATTTCTGGATTGATGATTTAAAGGAGAAATTGTCCCCATAGACCAGCATATTTGAACATTTGTTCCCCACTTGATAATACTGTTTGGAGGTATTAAGGAATGTTAGAATGTCGAATCATTCTGAGAAAAATACATAGTCGTGGTTGGTGGTTGGGCTTTAAAAGTCCATGCCTCACCATATTTTCAGTTTGTTCTCTGCTTCCTTTGTGTGGGTGAAATGCCACTGCTCAGCTTCTTTTTTTTAATGTGTGTTTCTTGACATTCTTACTTTTATTTTATTTTTTTTATTTTCTATATTCTTTGTTTACATTCCGAATGCTTTCCCCTTTCCAAGTTCCCCCCTCACCATATGTCCCATAAGTCCTCTTCCTTCTGCCCATTCCCCAATCACCCCCTCCCATTTCTCTGTTCTGGTCCTCCCCTACGATACTGGATCAAGTCTTTTCAGGCATCTTCTTGCTCTGGACACCTGCTTCCATGTTCTCACCGAGCTCCCCTGCHGCAACCACAAGGCAAAGTATATTTATGCCTCAAGACACTTTTGGTAATTATGTTTTATCTCAGCCATAGAAAAGTAACTTGTAAACTTGGAATGGGGAGTATTCTTTGATGGAGTCTTTGCATGTAACTGGTACAGGGTTCTCCACKTATACAGCTTGCATCAGTGATCAGTGWTGCAAGGGTTAGGTTCTTCAGTGATAAAGCTTCCAAGAGTCACCCACCCTGGGAGAAGGACTCCTATTAAATTCATTGATTCTTGTGGAACTTGGACAGGATCCTTTCACAGAAATGTCTTGTTCATTGTACTTGGCATGAATACAGACAGTCCCTGGGGGGAAACTGTACAGCTGGAAACTTTAGCATTATAGGATTCTTAAAGTAAAGGATCCCATGATTAAACATTGGGAATATTACTATATCCTGGAACAGCAACAGATATTTCTTTGTAACTTGCTGGCCAGGAAAGGAGGCAGGCTAACTCCAGATCTTCACCTTCTCCTCTTACGTTCCAAATCCAACTTCCAGTCTTACTGCTAGCTCTGCAGCATACCATCTTCCAAGGCTTCCCCTCCCTTTATGCCCATATCTCCAGTGCATCCCAGAGGTTTTTCCCTTCAACATTCTYTCCCACCACTTATTCCTTATCCCAGGCCCAAACTCCATCAGGTATTACCATTGTAAAAGAGGCTGTCATTCTCCCAGTACRAATTGTTGACATGTTAATCAAAAATCAGGTTTTTATGAGTATCAACTTACGTCTGGGTCTTCAATTCAGTTCTGTTGAACAGTGTGTCTATTTTTATGGTAATAGTCCACAGTTTTAATTTAATTTATTTTTGCTAGCTCTGTAGTAGAACTTGAAATCAGGAATGATGGCAMATCCAGGAGCTCTTTTATTTGTCAGGATTGCTTTAGATATCTTGGAATTTTTAATGTATGGAGTTGATACTTATGCTTTAAATGTACGTAAAGAATTGTGTTAGAATTTTGATAAGGATTGAATTTAATCTGCTGATTGCTTTTGGTAGGTTGGTCATTTTAATATGTTAATCCTGCCTATACATGAGGATGGAAGATCATTTCATCTTCTGATATTTTCTTTAATTTCTTTCTTCAATGACTAAAAGTTCTTGTCATACAAGTCTTTCATTTCTTTGGTTAGTGTTACTCCAAGATACTTTATATTATCTGAGGCTTTTGTAAAAGATGTCGTTTCCCTGATTTTCTTCTCAGTTTGTTTGCCATTTGTGTACAGGCTACTGATTTTTTGATGTTTTCGTTGTTTTTCTGTATCTAGTCAGTTTGCTGAAAGTGTTTATCAACTGTAGGACTTCTTTGGTGGAAAATTCAAGGTCATGTTTTATTCTATTATGTCATTTGCAAATAATAATTTGAATACCTCTTCTAATTTGAATCTGCTTTATTTCCTTCTGTTGTCTTATTGATCTAGCTAAAACTTCAAGTTTATTGAATAAATACAGAAATCGTGGGCAATCTTTCCCTGAATTTATTATGTTTGGCATAAGTTTCTCTCCATTTTAATATGATATTGGCTACAGGCTTGCTGTAGAAAGCTTTTTAGAGTGTTTAGGTATCTTCCTTCTATCTCTAATTTCTCCAGAATTTTTATCATGAAAAGGCATTGTTTTTTTTTTTCAAATATCTCTTCTGTCTCTAATGAGATAAACATTTTTTTTCTTTCAGTTTGTTTGTGTGGTGAATTGCATTTACTGATTTTCATACAGTGAACTATCCCTGCATTTCTGAGATGAAGTCTATTTGATCATGTTGGATAATCTTTTTGATGTATTTTTGGATTCAGATCGCAAGTATTTTATTGAGAATTTTATGTCTATGTTTAAATTTGTTAATAATGTTCCTTTTCTAAGGCTTTATGTGATTTGAGTATCAGGGTAAGTGTCTCATAAATTGAGTTGGACAATGTTTCTTCTGTTTCTATACCGTGGAATAATTTGAGAAGTATTGGTTTATCTATTCTTTGAAA
>BDUI01004848.1:19738-33688 GCA_002335545.1 Apodemus speciosus
CTGGAACTCACTCTGTGTATCAGGCTGACCTTGAACTCAGAAATCCACCCGCCTCTGCCTCCCAAGTGTTGGGATTACAGGCGTGCGCCACCACTGCACAGCAATGTCCTCAGTCCTCGGAAAGCTATAGTGGGCAATGCTGGGCACAGTATGGGTGATGGCCATGGGAGCRCTGACTCCCTTGGCCTCAGAAGCTAGCTAGACTCTGGTAATAGACAACAGGATACAGGTAACTGGCCTTAATAGAGGGGAAAGGGAAAGGAAAGAAGAAAGGAAAAAACAAAAAGGAAAGAAAATTCAGCATCAGGGTCAAAACACCTTAAGCAGCTACATTATTGCTAAACCTTATCAATAAAGTTTGCAGCTTCTTCAAGTGGGCAGCATCTTTGCATGAGGGATATTCCAAGCATGCTCTGAAGTGGAAGCAGTTGTTCAATGCACAGAAGTGGTTTCTCTGTATCAATGATCCCTTCTGTCTCTGGTATGAGTAGAATGCTTCTTGTTCTGAAGAGACCAGCATGTGAACCTTCAGTCACATGACAACAGCCAGGTACACTGCTAACTATGAACTGAGACAACCACCACATGGCTTTGGTTTTAATTCTTTGTGTTGATTCTATGCTCTATGAATTCACACACCTGGAACCAAATGAACATTGTTAAGACTCTGCTTGGTCTCTTCAGCCTTCCATCTTCCTCTTGGCTATATTGGCCACCACACAGCAACAAAGCAAGGGCCTGGCAGAGGGATTTCCAAGGCCCCCACTTCCCACATTCCTTGGGAGTGTCTCCATGCTTTCTTCAGCTCAGAAATGCGTTTCCTAGCCTGGACCTGACCCCATGCTTGCTTCTGATGAGTCCTAGTTAGCATGGATCGTGCTGGCTTGATAGACTGTGTGGCCTGGGCTWAGCCACTGCTGCCCAGCCATGTCCACAAACACACAAGTGTAAAGGAATGAAACGCACATGGGAAAATGCCCTTCTATTGAGGGCATGGTATGGCCAGGCAGGCAAAATTGTTCTAGATACCCAGGTGACGCCAGGCCTGGCCCAGAAGCAGGCGGCGGCTGCACACTTGGCACTTCCTACTGAGTTTCTGGGGTTGTCATACATTACTTCTGTGGCCACAGCAGCTCCAGGAGACCTTAACTTCCTCCTCTACACGTGACGTTCACTTTAGACAACGCCCATTCAGTGACTAGTTATGTCAACTCTGTGCTCTAATTCACAGCACAAATGTTCACGCTTCGCCTAACCATCCTCAAAAATACCAACACACCACTATGGGGAAATCCAGGAAACGGACATTTAAGGCAGGCTGATGAAATAATTTAACCACAGAAATAAGCACAATTGGATCTCTGATCCTAAGTCTAAATTATTTCACGTTACTTGGGAACTGATAAGGCTTACACCATTCTAATTCTCTGACTGCTGCCCCTCCCCGCCACCCCCCAGACTGGGTTTCTTCTCTGTGTAGCCCTGGCTATCTAGGAACTCACTCTGTAGACCAGGCTGGCCTCTTAACTCTGAAATCTGCCTGCCTCTGCTTCCCAAGTGCTGGGGTTAAAGGCGTGCACCCCACTGCCCAATGGCATCTGAGATTTGTCCCATCACTGAAGAGTGACCATTAATTACAGCACAATGTTCTTCAAGTTCTCCATCCTGGGCTCTTGGTTAAACTACCTTTAGATGTGCTACTTCTGTTGAGAAATACTCAGAGCACTTGCAAATCATATATACCCTTCCACCATGACCCGTAATCTTAAAGGGCTTGGTGGTCAAAGCTGTCCAAGCAGTGACCGTGTTAAGCTACACATACCTGCTATCCTCAGTGACCACGTGGGTTGGTAAAGACACAGACTGTTAAGAGTCAGGCATAAACTGAAAAGCTGTGGACACAAAACACTTTTAATGATAACACCACTCTCAACTCTGGACATTTCTGTACTTAACAAATACTACAATTATGTATTTTGATAATGAATTTTTCTAAGGGTTTAATTACAGGGGGTAAGAAACGGACTGTAAAAGAATGGAAGCAGGGTAGAAAATGTTGACATTCTGGCAAATAAAATTGCACCCTGCAATTATATAAACTGTTAGAAATTCTGAGCACCAAAATTTTGTTCTCAAGTTTAACTTTATTCACCTATATTTGGTTTTATTTAAATAGAACTGGGTGTGTTGTGATAGAATGTTTTATTTAAAAATTAAAATTTGACACACTTTTAGATGATTTTGAGAAAAATATTTTTTTTCTGTGCCTCTTCCTTCCCTTACACAGGTAGCCTATAGCCGGGCAGTGGTGGCACACACCTTTAAAACCAGCACTTGGGGACGCAGAAGCAGGAGRATCTCTTTAAGTTCAAGGCCAGTCTGGCTAATTCTAGGACAGCCAAGGTTACACAGAAAAACCCTGTCTCAAAAACAACCCTCCCCCAAACAGCAAAACAACAACAAAAACCAACCAAACAAACAAAAAAAAAAAAATTAAAACTGTCAGGTAGACTGTAATAAAGTTCCTCCTGTAACTACTACAGAGCATTTCTAGAAACCAGTGCTCCGCAGGCCACTGATTCTGTTGCAGATGAAAACATGCACTTTTATCTGTAAAGTTCAATTCCGGACAAAATGTGTCCGTGATTGACCAAGAGTGTTCTAAAATGCCACACAAGAGCTTAATTAAAGTGAGAATGATGTTGGGCACAGTGACACATGTCTTTAATCCCAGMACTCAGGAAACAGGCAGACAGATCTCTTGTGAGCTCTAAGCCAGCCTGGTCTACAAAGAAAGTTCCAGGACAGCCAGAGTTGTTGCACAGAGAAATCCTCTCTCTGGAAGAAACAACAACAACAACAACAACAACAACAACAAAAAAAAAAACAAAAAACAAAAACAAAAACAAAAAACAAAAAACAAAAAAAAACCCCAAAAGCTGGAATGAAGAAAGTTGGGTTCTTGGGCAAAACACTTTTTTCCCCTTTTCAACAGAAAGGGGCAAGCTAAACATTCCTATTAAAATACTTTATTCCAAGGGCAAAATGGGCTCATTTGAGTCTTCACCTTCTCACTGTAGCCCAAACACTTTTATAAAACTAACAACTTAAAAGTGAGTCATGTGCAAAAACATGGTATTTACATGATGCAATATGATTAAATGCTGCTAATAACAAGCCACCAGTGACAAGATCTCCCGTGAAAACAACATACCATTTAACAGCAGAAGGCATAATCCTCCAGTTGCGGTTCAACAAGTGTGGCTTCATAGCAAAGTGCTGTTAGGCAACCTGCTCAAGACTGCCAATTTACTGCCATCAAGCACATAGGTACCACTAGACTCTCAGGGAGTTCTCTACCAAACCAGCCATGTAAATGAACGAAAACTTGCATCTTCACATGCAGAGGCTGCTGGTGCAAACACAGCAGACCACGCTGCCACGGACCCCATCCTCATGTCTCATGGGTACATTCCGGAATGCTGTGGCACTTGCTGTCAGCTACCCAGCCTTTACCGTAGCTTGTGGTGGTCAATCTTCTGCTCCGCACTGACGGTGGCTGCTTAGTAAGCAATGTCTGGGTTTCTTCCATGTTTACATGCACAAGGTGCACTCTAAGACCTCAAGACCACTCTAAGTCACTCCCTAACGGAATGAATCCTTGAACAATAGCCTCACAATGTCCTTCCTGGATCAGGTGTTCAGAAGCACCTTTGCTTTCCTCAGGATCACACCTCTTTCTAATTTTAGAACTTTTAAAAGTAATTAACAGTAGTACTATGAGGCAGAGAGGGACAAAAACAAAACAAAACAAAAAACACCCCTCAAATTCTATGTACATTGTTAATTTTTATGGTAACATTCAACTCCCAAACTTCCTGGGGAAGTAAGCTTGGTCTATTACTGATTTATCCCTGAACATTTGTGTGAATTTGGACTCACTGATCTTGCCTTCTGTTAGTATGTTTAAGAATGCAAGCCTTATAGTCCTAACATGTACAAAGTAGCATAAACCTTTTTTCACCAAAATGATCAGTTAAAAGGATTTTTACAAATATTYACATGCCTATTCATGATAGACCTTCAGATTCCTGTTTGTGAACTTCTAAATTTAGACTGTCTTGATTTTGATGGAAACAAAGTCTGTCAAAAATGAAGCTGGAGCCCATGAACTGAGGAGGAGGAGGAAGATACATAACTTCTTACTATTTGKGCCTGGTGTGTAAGGCAAATGTGAAGGTCAGAGGACAACTTTGCAGAGTCACTTYTCTTCCTATCTTCATGTGGGTTTTGGGGATCAAGCTCAGGTGTACAGGTCTGCACAAGAAGGGCTTTTACCTACTGAATCCTCTTGCYCTACTCCCACAAATACATACTGACTAGCTAACGCAGTCTTCACCCCACCACTTGTATGCATGTGCCACTGAAGAATGGTTGCAGGGAAAGGCATCAGCCTGACATCCACACTTCTGCCTCCTGGACTAAAGGAACTCAGTTCACTTTTAGGGGGAAGACTGATGTCCAAGTGTGTTCTGCCACTTTATACACACAGCAGCCTCACAGTCTCCACTGCAGAGAGCCAGCACTACAGCAGCCTGGTCAACAGGCGTTCTAGACAGTCCAGTCAGGTTACCTGAAGGGCTGTTGCAGCAAGAATTCTAACAAGTGTTTTTTGCCTGTTTTTATTAGAGCTAGATGCTACAGCAGTTTTAATAGTAAACCTGTTTTGCTTGTAATAAAAATGTTCAGCTCATTGTTTGGGCTGTTCCATGCCAAATAGGGTTGTGCACTTCAGCTTCTGAGGTTCTTTTTCTCAGACAGGAAGTATGGCCCAACCAGGAAGCTTCTCAATTACTTCATGTTGATCATGTAACTCTGAGATTAGGTCTCTAGTACTTTTCAAGGCCTTAAAAAACAAAACAACAAACACAGTTATGTGGTGTTGTTAAGTGTATTTACAGGATAAACTTGAATTTCATTATTTTTGTTTAAAACAAATGTTGCCTATTTATCACTAATTTGTCACAGGCAAATTGGAATTAAAGCATGTAACTAGTACTGTGCAGTGTTTTGGGTAAGCAGGGCCTATCTGTCTAAGAAAGGGATAGGAAAAGTCCCTGTGTATCACATCAAATTAAAAAAAGATATACTCTTAAGAATATACCTGCACATATACAAAATCCTTTTCTTTTTTCATATTCACATAATTTAGACAGTAGATACCAAAATGTAATCATCTCGAAAAGACCATCTTATACCAAAATCAAAACAAACTGGATCCCATAATGACTTGGTAAATAATGCAAATTTTTTTTAATGCTAGGAACAGTGTCCACCTTCCAAGGGCAACAGGACTGTTAACAGAGAGCAAAGGCAGAGAGTGAATGCACAGAGACACACACACATCTGTATAAAAATGCACCAGAAATCACACAACATTTAAGCAACATTTTCTTAAGCAGAACTATTTCTTTAATACATTAAATAGACTGAAATATTTGGTATGGACAAGAAATAAGTATTTCACAATTTTAACTGGAAACCAGCTGTAGTAAAGCCTCAGCTCATTGTTTAAAACACACACACACACACACACACACACACACACACACACACCATTGTTTGACAATTATTGAGAGAAGGCTTACAAATAACACACTTAGTATCTCCATCACAGTGCACTGCATTAGCCGCTAAGGACTACCAGAGAGCAGGAACCGGGTTTATGTCTGCCAAACAGCATTATGAAGTCCATGGCGTCTTAGAAAAGCCCTTGGCTCCTGAGTCAGTCTAGCTGGTAAGCACCTTGAGAGTAGGACAGAAGACTTGAGAGCAAATGGTTCCAACTCTATGGGACACTGATTCCTTTACCTGCTTCTGGATGACACATTTAGTAATTTTAAGACAGCATCCACCAAAAACAAAAAAACCTCCACAGTATCATATTCTGGCTTCTTGAGCAGGACAGACTGAGAAATAGAAACCAAAGCTTCAAAGAGCATGTTTTTTCCCTTATAGGAGAAGACATCTATAATTTCACACTGTTTCTGTGACAAGAAYTCCTAARGACAYGAGGTGTACTCACACCTACACAGATCATCCCTATCTCGGTGCCTCATTTCATTCCATACTCACTCCATTGCTTCTTGTGTTTTTATTGTAAGTCTTAGATTGCACCCATAGTAATGAATGACTACAGAACACATAGATAAGTCCTAAAAATGTTCACAGCCATGGGCCAACCCAAGTTATCAGCTATGACATTACTATAAGTCCTGAGGACACCTAAGGGGGACAACTCTTCCCAGGACACCTAGGACTCACTTTGGTTAGCACTTAGTGTTGCACATCCAGGACACTTGTCCCAGGCATGGCAGGGAACTGGTCACCTTCCCATAACACGTGAAGAGGAAAGACTTTCCAAGTACACAAGGCTCCTTAGGGACATTGGATTTTTAGCTCTCTTGCTAAAGGTTACTTCCTCCAAACTGGCTAAACAGCTAGAAGCAAGGAAATACCTTAAGGTTAGTTAACTGAGACCAAGTACATTTAGTGGTGGTGTATCAGACTTCACTCTTGAAACCCACTTTCAGACAAGACTTCCCAAGTCTCCTGTTCCCATCAGTTACATAGCATCTTACATGTGTTGAGATTTTTCGGAGCTAAATGAATATTCTAGTTTCATGTATCGTTTTATATCCCTTTAATGTAAAAACCGTCAACACCAACTACTCCCATATTCTTATTTCTTACATGAAGACAGCAAAGGTGAAGGTATTTGCGAAGGTTCATAGCCACACTATTGTGTCCTGAACTCCCAGGCAGGCTAGCCTTGAGGCAGGAGGCACTCTGATGCTTTTTGACTTGGCTTCCTAAGAAGCAGCAGCCTTAGCCAGTCACCTAGAAGTGCTGACTGTTACAGGTCACTGCCACCAACAAGGAGAGTCAACACTTCCACCCGACATCAGGGTCAGCAGAAGTGCAAGGGAGGCAGAAGGAAAGCCAGTCCAGTGCGTGCCATCCCCATCTCACCAAGAAACGGGCTGGACTGGCTGCGCACACAGTGTGGGCGAGTGCCAAGACCAGAGGTCGGTGAATTATTCTCGAGATTTAACCAATCTCTGTGAACTACCTCTACAAGCCAATAATCCACTATACTTCTGAGGCAAGGAAGGTGTGCCCCAGCTAGGCACTGGCCCTTCAAGGCACATTTCTTCTCAGCTGGAACAGTTCACCAACGTCAACACTGATGGTGGCTGGCCACTTTCTTAGAGACTCTCCCCAGGAAGACAGACTTCCACCCCCAGATGCTCCCCAAAGCCAACCCTATGACACACCACTGTGAAGGGCACAATGTAATACAGCCTTAGAAACATAAAGTTACTTAGTGTTTAACACTGTAACCAGCCAGGAACCTTAAAGCCAAGAGAGGAAGGGTAACTTCCTTTGGAAGTAGACCAATCAGAGTGTTTTCCATTACTCTAAAGGTTTATATCTGTTCTTATATTGTGTATTTGGTTGTTTAAAAATTACTTCAAGTCAGAAACAAGGAGTAAATTCTTACCTTCCAACCCAAAATAGCAAGCCAGAAAACATCCCTTTTCCCAAGGGATCCTATATCTCTACCATTTGTGAAATTTAGGGTCCACTCTAAGACTCAGAAGCTAGTCAATGAACACTTAGGTGGTTAGTATACAGAGACCCCAAGAAGTCTTGGAAAATCATTTCTGTTATCACTGCCAAGGCAGGCYTGAACTATCTTCATTTAGAGTTACATTAGGTGTGGGAGTGTGACTTCATGGAGTTACTTCCCAGGTCTCTTAAGTGGCAATTTCACGGGGAGACACAAATGAAGAACAGATTTTCAAAAGTTAACTCTCAGCACTGGGTATATAGTTTAGGGAYGAGGTATATGAAAAGCTTTATTGGTGGTAATTGATTTCCACCACAGTGCCTAAACATCAGCATGCCAGCTGAACTGCCAAATTAGGACTGATAATTTCATCTTAAATACACTGATTGTGTCACTTAAATACTCTGTGTCATGAGAGGAAAATGTCTACAAGCAAATGAGGAATGTCTTTACTGAGCTCTGAGATTTAAACAATTTATCTTTCATCGCTGTTACGATAATCCTACTGTTTGTTGTCTGAGGGTGCATGTGTGTATACATTTAAGCACACACACACATACACACACATACACTAAAACTAAAATGTTTGAGGCAACTCTCATGTATATAAGCTAGCTATAATGTTCAAGGTAAAAGTCTATTTAAGAAGTAACACAAATATGAGGCCAGTTCTTATCACAAAAGCACTCATCATTTTCTGGCTGCAAGTGTTTAAACACATAAACTATATTCCAAGAAATAACTTGTCCCTCAATTTCCCTGGAGAAAAGGTAGTCTGAACAAGTACAATAATCAAGCAAGCTGGAAAACAGAGACGAAGCTAATGGCAGAGGTCTGTCTCTGCAGACCACATACCACCATCACTCTGACTGTAGTAAATCTGACACTTTACAACAGTGGTTTTTCAACCTGTAGGTTGCAACCCCTTGGGAGGAGGGGTAGTCAAACAACCTTTTCACAGGGGTCACCAACAAAGAGGTCATCAAAAAACAAAGATATTTACATTACGATTCATAACAGTAGCAAAATTATAGTAATGAAGTAGCAACAAAATAATTTTATGATTGGGGATCACCACATGAGGAACTTTATTGAAGGGCCACGGCGTTGGTTGAGAACCACTGATCTAGACTGTCCCCAAACAGTGAGATAGAGATGCTGTTACCATCTTAATTATAATAAATATTGTCGACAGTTTGCTACTTGTCAGCCACAAGGACATTTTAATTGGGCAAAAATTCCAGAGCCATTTATAAGACTCTAACAGCGGACCGSGAACAAACAATACTAGCTTGCCTGTGGGGAAATGCACAGCACTAAGGAGGAATACAGAACGCATACGGAAAAAAATAGAGCTGAGTGACGGCAGAGGGTAAGGTGCAAGGAGGCCTGCAGTTTAGCAAAGTGCTCAAGCGTCAGGGCGCCAAAGCCCGCAGCAGGAGGAAAGGCCCCAGCTGCCCTGTGACGTCATACTTGAGAAAGCTGCACAGAGAGGTGGAACACACAGGCAAGCTGGAAGGGTCAACTTAGATTGTCTTCTGTTACTTTATACCTCACCACCAGACCAGCTACTCTCCAGCAAAGAGGAGAGCTAAGAGAATAACTGTTCCAAGTAGTTAACAATCTTTAAAAAAAGGGGGGGGGGAGAGGGCTTAAAATACATATGGGCAGCTCTTGGCAGAGGTAGAGAAGGCAAATGGGCATCTGCTTTGACTTCAACTAGCAAAAGCCTACTAACCTGTTTCCACTTGGAGTCTTAGTCAGGATGAACTGACAACAAAGGCATGATGAAGGTGACATTAAAGAAACTAAGGAAAACTCTGACGGCTTAATACAGATGAGCTACATTAAACTGCATGTTGTTTAAGGTACAGAAACTAGATACTAAATAATCGGCATGCATACATATATATTGCATATATATATATGTATATATGTATGTATTATAAGACACAGAAAAAAGTACACAATTAGAAGATTCGGCTCTCAAGAAAACACATGCGAATTCCAGCCAAGTGACAGGCCCTAAAAACAACAGGGACTCTCATAGGACTAAGCCCAGCTCCAGCGCCAGAACATGGTCCCAGCATCCCAGTGGCTGGGTAAATAACAGGCAGAAACTATGCTGACTAAATGTATATAATGATGGCCAGTAAGTTTAACTGGTGTGGCTTAGACCCTAGCAGGAAAGGGGCTTTAAGTCAGAGCCCAGTTTAATGGCATTCCAAAGGACTAGCTTAATCCAGCTGAATGTTTGAATCTGGTGAAAAGGCTTTCAAATTACTGTTGAGACATGATGCTAAATAATGTGGAGAACTTAAATCAATACAAATCAACCAAGGAATCATTTGTAACAAAAATCAGTCTTGCAAAAGAGGTAAAATCAACAAAATCTAGGCCACAGCAAAGACAGAGTGTAGCACATGCCCACAGCATTTCAGAGAAAAGCGAAGGTGACCACTGAATTCTCTTCACATGAGTTTACACTGTGACAGCCCATGCTCGGCGGTAGTGTTTCCCCAGGGAAAACACCATTTCATACTGTACAGAAAGCCTACTCCTGAACCCCAATCATGGAGCCGTGTCTCACTGTTCGCATCACTTTAAACATGTCTGATAACCTCCTACCACTTTCAAAGCTGTCCTCTGCCCCAGAACTGTCCCAATAGCTCAAGTTTTCCAGTCTGTGGAAACTCCCAGTGAGGGGCAGTTTATGTACAAGGACGATCTCCAGCAGGCTCAACAGCAACAATACACAGGACACTTGCTCTATCACGAGATGGCAGCCAGTATGCAGCAACAAGTCCAGAAGCAGGCGGTGGCTCTCCAGACTAGTGAGCACTTACATAATGAGACCTGTTAAATGAGGTGGCGCTGACCTGGTGTAAGGAAGCTGTACAACGAGGTCTGAGGGAGAAGACTACAGTGAGATGACAGAAGCAGCCTGTCACAAAGCAGTCCCACCTTCGACACATGTGAGTGTGTGCAGGTGTGTGCACAACTGATACCTGACGGCGAGTCTCTATGAGCCTGAGCCTTTGGTGTGATGCTGTCCCAGCACTGTTAAGTTGCCCTTGGCTCTTCACATGGCTTTCTCCTCCTAGGTCAGGTGTCAGCTTATACCACTCTACAGATGCCTTCCCAATGTCCTACCAAAAGCATCCTCCTCTGCTGTTCTCTAGACACACCCTGTTTACCTCCTATGCAGACACTTGAGTACTTGTTAAGCCAACTGCTACCTTAGCAAAGGCAGGAACTACAGCTGTCTTGTTCACCTTCACCCAAAGGTCAAGGAAGTTCATGGCACATTAACAGGTGAACAATAAATATTTGAATAAAAAAATCACTATACCAAATTTACATGAACAAATAACATACACACACAAATATAGGAAAATGAGAAATATCAAATAGAAAATAACCAAATGTTGAAAAGCATCAAAAATGATTACTGTACATACATGTGAGTATGGTCTCAAAGAGTAAGTACCAAAGGTATTTGTCTGCAAAAATATGAAAGTTTACAAAAAGGAGACCAGGCATTTGTATGGAGTTGCAAACAAGAAAGGTGTCAACACTGGACATGACTGTTGTGTGCTGCAGAACAGAGGACCAACAGAGCAGCTGGAACCTCCTTTCTTTCCGCAGAGTGGAAAGGTCAGTAAAGCACACCCCAGGATTAGTCAGGAAGAGCTAAGTCCACAGCTAACGGCAGGCTAGAGACCTTGTTAAACGGCTTAGCTCACAGTATTTAAAATTTGAAACTAGGTAAAATAACATTCTATTTATAAATTACATACAATACACTTTAAAAGCAGATGGCCCTATCTGCTGCTGATACCTCAGAGTCGCTCTAACACATTTACAAAAGGTCTGTTCTGTAATACAACCTGGTAGTAAAGTGAAACGAGGCCAAAGGTCAGCTGCCTTTACAGAAAGGTACTTTATTATTAGACTGGCTTTGGAAGAAGGAAACATACTGAGATGATTCTAGAATAGCCCTGAAAATAATTATACTGCCACCTGTGCATGTTTGAGACAAAAGTTAATCAACAGAACAACTGGTTAAATATGTCAGTTATCATCTGCTGAAGTCTGGTTATCAGACAAAGGGACTTACTGCCCACACAAACCTTTACTGGCCTCGAATTGAATACCCAGAAGCCATCAGTGCAGCTATTTATGCAATGACATTATGCTGTACTGCCCTGTGTAGAACAGAAATGGGATGAGGAGCCTCTAAGTTCCCAGTAAGGTTTCCTTCTAATGCAACCCAGCAAAAATGATGACAAAAAGAATGACTGCCAAGATCCACTGGACACGTGAAGGTCAAGGACTTCCAAGTTAATCCACTTGTCTTCCCCCAAGAGTTTGTTTATTTTTGGTAAAAGGCAGAAAAATTAGTTTCTACAAGGAAAATCTGCTTCTAAATGATAATTTGAAAATCTTGATATATATATATATATATATTATATATTAAAAAAGACACAAAAATAACGGAGAAGTGGGAATAACAGATTAGGTACTGTAATTTTATAAAGGCTTGCCTAGACCAAGAAGCAGCACACACACCTCATTTATGCAAACGAAGAATGTATACACACATCATAGTACTGCAATACTGGGTCTGGACACATTACCTGTACACAACTACTGCTGTTATTAATAACCTTTGGGACACTGTCTTATGCCCAACAAGACATCATTAAGTCTTTAAGTCTTCTTTTTCCCCTCTGGGGAGGGCATTTCTAGACACTAATTTTCCCATCTAATATTCAAATATAGGAAACAGATTCCACAAGGTGCTTTAACTGATGAGACCTCAAGTGCTGTTGTCGCTCTGGAGTTTTTGGATAGCAAACAGTCCACGGGATCATACACGAATACTACGACGGAAGAGTTGTTACATGAAGTCTTTTGGTGAGCTCGGCCGGTGATGGACTTTATGACATGCTTGAACATCGCACTGAAGGGGATCCCATCTGAGTTAATACTTTGTCCAACCACTGCAGAGGGCCATTCAGATGAAGTTCAATCCAGCAAGGAGTACTTGTTACTGTCTGCCTCCTGTTTCAAAGAACATAAAAACAATTAGGAAATTAAAAGGTATATAACAACATCTATTCTTTTAGAATAATTATTAGTTTTGTGTATATAGTTTTTATTTTTAAAATGGTTGATTTTTATTGCTAAAATGAACTAGTGAGTTTTGTCTTTTTTCAAGAATTTTATTCCTGTGTGGCACATATATATGTTTATAGGTGCACGCGGAGCCCAGAAGGGAGTTGGGTATCTTCCTCAGTTGGGTGTCTTTCCTTGAGTCAGGGCTACTGAACCTCTCTGAACCTGAAGCTCCCTTGTCTAGCTAGATTGGTGGCCCTCAAGCTCCTAGAATCTATCTATCCCTGTTCCTCAGTCCCAGCATCCCCATCTCCACCCCGTGCTGGTGTTAGAGACACAGCCATGATGCCTAGTTCTTGTGGGTGCTAGAGCTTCACACCCGAGTCCTTGTACTTGCCAAATTTTAAGGTCTACCAACTGAGCCATCTCCCCAGAATTCCATCTTTTTCAAAGATTTATAAAAACATCCTTTTCTTCTGAAGTTAGTCTACTGATACTATTATTTAACTATCACCTCAAATGGGACACCTATGAGAGAAAATTTAGGTACTACTTAATAATGAGACTGGGAGGAGAGAGAAAAACCAGGAAAGATTGCCCCAAGGAAACAGACACATATGGTCGCCCTACTTTTCATGTATCAATGAAACCTAACTGGAACAAGGTTCAAATTTAAAGTATGCTGACCCAAGCTAAATCCTTGCCTCACAATGTTAAGACTTGAAGTTAAAATTTCTCTAAGATACACAACAAGCAACATCCTTTATCAGTAACATCTCTCAGGCTTCTAGTTTAAAAAGCAAAATTAAAACCTTCTAGTGCTTTGACAAAGGGGCCACTGCCTACTTGCTCCCTGGATCACAGAACATGTTGTTGCTCTATTCTCAGACACTGGACTTAGCTCTGTCTTATTTGCTACACAGTTAAGTCAATACATTTACTTTTGCTTCTTCAATATGATATTCTTCAATCATGATAAAAGGCTATCATCAGCCCTCCACCTCTAAACAATTCATGCCCAACAGCATTTAGGACTAGACACCCAAGAGGCTAATGGCTCTGAAGGTCAGAGTAAGCGATGCTCTTTAGAGGACCAAGTTTAGTTACCAGGACCCACACATATGGCAACTCAAACACCTATAACTCCAGCTCTAGGGGATCTACAATCCTCTTCTGGATTTCACAGGCACTGCTAT
>BDUI01004848.1:58237-79529 GCA_002335545.1 Apodemus speciosus
GAGAGACAGACAGACAGACAGACAGACAGACAGACAGACAGACAGACAGACAGGAGGTGGGGAAGGAAGAGGAAAGAAGAGGAAGAAAAGGGCTGGGAAAGGAGAAAGCACACTCGGATGTGGTCCGGAGCTGCCCCAATGTGTTCCGGAGCTGCCCCAATGTGTTCCAGACAGTCTCACTTTTTAATGGTACATCACCATACTACGAAAAGCAGAAAAAGCCAAGAAATGAGGGTAATCCAGACGTTCCTCTTGTACAGCATACGCTGATTCTTTCTTTGAAAACAATATAAGGAAAATAACCACAGTATAATTGGAGGCCACTCTGTCATGGTATTAGGAAGAACATTTCACTCAGGTTTCTCTGAGAACACGAGAGCCAGAATCTAGGGCACAAAGCGCGAAAGCTGTACTCCCCTGGGCCTGAAATAAACCCAGGAATAAAGAACAGTGGGTAGAAGTGAATGGCGCAGACACGCCGATGATGCGAGCCTCAGCCAGACCAGTCTGACCACCATCATGCCACCATGCAGCCAGCTCACAGCTGTCACGTGCTATATTCCTTCAAACAGGAAAGACTGTTTAAAAATATTCATTCTAGCCAGTGAAGCATTTGCTCCTTTGTTTTATATGTAGCTCAGGCTGGCTTGAAACACAAAGTATTGCTTCAGCCTCCCCAGTGCTGGGTTATGGTGACCATTACCACACCCAGCCAGAACACTTCAAAATCAGGTCCACTTTGTAACAACACCTACAAAACAACTAGTAAGTATGTGTAATTATTAAAGACACAACTTTAACAAAACTAAACACAAAGCACACGAAGAGAAACATGACCCTAACTCATAGATTTTAATCCAGACAAGATTCTCTAAGTATACAACACATAAGAGCCACGGGAGGCCAGGAGAGACTGCTGCTACCAGACTGAGAATTACGTCACAAATCCTCCTGAGTTCAGAAGCACGCAGACACAGGAATATACTAACTCAAAGCAAACTGCTTCCAGTAAAGTCCAGGAGCTTCAATTAGGTCAGTGCTCCTTAAATCACAGCTCTGACCAACCAACTACTAAAGTATTTAAAGGTAAATAGGAAGAAGTGCACATTGTGAAAGGTGTCGACTCGCAGATGAGTAGTGCCACACTGCATGAGAGCTGCATTCTAATACTTTTTACTTGAGGGCAGTCCCCAGCCTCAGGGATTCAAGACAACTGGAATGAATGCATAAAATTGTAGTTCARCTGTAAATAAAGGAGCCATAGGGGTGGGAAATCTTCAAACAACAATGACTGCCTAAATCCTTGACACTTGTGGATAGACCATGGCGGTTGAAGAAACCATCACTTGGAACAACACAGAGATCTGAGAAAGCAGCCTCTGCCACAGCAGAAGTCAAGTCTAGATTGGGAAGCTACTACACACCTGCTAAAACAAAACTCACACTCTTCAGAAGGTGGTCGGCAGAATTCCAAGTTTCTACAACAGTGTTTCAAATAACTAGCATACAACTAAAAGCCACACAATTAAAAAGTAACAGAAACAATTGGATGAGAGCTTTAACGTAATTTTTATGAATATGTCCCTGGAATTAATGAACAGATCAGGAATCTCAACAAATGTGAACTACAGAAATGCTAAAACTGGAAATTACAAACTCTGAAGTAAAAACCACAATGGCCAAAGAATGTATCAGTAAATTTATACATTAGCAGAAATAACTTAACCAAGAATAGTAAAATAAAGGATTTGCAAACAAAATGAAGCAGGAGTTATATGTGCAGTTGTATAATAAAGAGGAGAAAGTATTTTTAAAAAAATTGAAACAAATTAATGACTGGAGAAAATGGCCAGAACATTTTCAAGTCCTAAAACATTCCAACTTATTAAAAAACTAAACTGAAACACCGGAGAGGCCTGGTGAACACCAAAGAATTTAAACTACCTAACAAGTTACAACAGGCACTGTCTTCTCTTAGAACCTGGTACAAATCTTTCCCAACTCTCTTGAGTTCCTCTAAATTAAAGACCCTCTGGCAGACAATTCCTCTGAAGGCCCCGCCTCTCCTCCAGAAAAAGCCAGTCCCTACCCTGAGTAGATACCAAGTTAGCACACAGAGGAGCCTACTTGTACTGACACCAATAGCTCTTTTATTACCCACCTCTGTCCTTGCCTGGGTCCCTATTTTTCTTCCTTTATTAAAGGAAGGAGGACCATTGGTCTGTCATCTCAAGACAAAACTGAAACCACACCTTCCCAGTGAAAACTACAAAATAATACCCATTCTTACTGCCTTTACAATYTTGTCTGCTTTATTTTGACAGCAGTCTAGGAAGAATAACCCACTACATAGAGAGACAGAAGCACAATATCTCTTAAGAAACAATGAAAGCTGGAAGACAATGGAACATCTTTATGCAAGGAAAAGAAAAGAACTTTTAACTCACAAGCCCATAAACAAAGTAGCCTTTGCAAAGTCAAGACACAAATATGTACTGAGGACCAAAAACTCAACCAACTTGTTTCTAGCAGACTTTGCAGAAAATAAAAACCAAAGGAAAATAAATACTTTAGGATAAAGAAAAATTATAACAGAAGAAAATCCAAAATCATGAAAAAATTAACAGCTGAAAATGTTAATAGGTAAATATAAAAGGTGATATTTTCTTATAATTTCTAAGAAAGAAGGGGTGTAAGAAAATTTGCAACCTAAAGAACACATGACTATAAGTTTTAGACAGCAGGAGATGGACACAACTGTAAAAGCAACTGATTGCAAAGCCAAGGATGCTATTATAATCCAAGAGTAGCCAGATGTAAGACAACTAACACCAAAAGGAAGACCTAAAATAAAATAAAATAAAATAATACAAAGAACTCCAAAGAGACACAACAGAAGAAACACAAAGAACCACATATAGTAATAGACAACAAAGTCCAAATGATATTTAAATCCAGTCATAGCAACAGTAATTCACATCAATATTATCACTTCCAAGGAAAGGTAGAGAACTGCCATATGAAAACAAAGAATCCATACAAAAATGATATATTTTAAATAAAGAACAGTTTTAATGAACTGTGATGATACGGGCAGTGTTTAATGAAGGAAATGGTAGAGTACTATCAGAAACAATGGTTGGCAGAACATAGAAACGGGTGCAGATGTTTTAGGAATGAGGGCCAGATTCTTGCCCTTGGCCAGGAAGTTAGAAATATCCTTGGTCTTATCCTGGCTGGAAGCCAGAAATGGTACAAGTATTTGGGGATTTACACTGATCCCTGATCTGGTTTCTAAATAATTTAGAGTCTCAATTCTTGAGGGGAGAACGTTACAAGGATTAACAGCTTTGGGAGACATTAAGGGTGGGTGACATCCTTCCTCAACCTCCCATTTACCTATAACACTACAAAGGTAAATGTTATAACACCTCTCCTTAACAGCCCCCCCCCCCGTAATATTTATCCCCGTGTAATAACATGTCATTCCAACCTACTTCAAAGACATACTATTGCCTTTTCTCTTAAGAGGTAATCCAGTTGGGTTTGTCAATCACCTGGCTGATTTATCTGATGATGATGAAGAGATGGAAGAAGGGGCTGGAGAGGTAGCTCAATGATTAGTACTTGTTGCGATTACAGAATGCTTGGGTTCAGTTTCTAGCACCCATATAATGGCTTACAATCACCTCTAACTCAAGCTCCAGGGGATCAGATATCATATTTGAACTCGTGGGCACACACTTAGTACATACACATACAAGCAAGCAAAACAATCATATACATAAAACATACATATACATAAAATCCAAGTATTTGGGGGTAGAAATCATTCCTTTAAAGAGTAAGGTGCTCGTCATGCCAGGAAACCCTTCCCCACAAAGCCACTTACGGTGCTTCCACAATGCAGCGCCCTGGGACTTGCACTCTTTCCTGTTACCCAGGGAAGTATAACTTTTCCTTTTCCTTCTTTTCCATCTCCTTGTTCTTTCAGATACTGGCCAAAGCCTGAGCACGCTTTCCTGAGATCCTTAGGAGTTCTTCACCTTCTCTAAAGCCCTTCTCCTCTTCTGCCTCCATGTGGTCTGTATCTGTCTCTCCTTCTCTCGTAATTGCCAGGACAGTTATCCTGTCCTGGTCTTCTCTGAACTCATAATAAAAGTGTCCTTGAGCTTCCTTCCAAGTATGTCTGTAAGTCCCTTACTGACAAGACTTAGAATCCAAAAGAGATAGCTCCAAATTCCATAACAATAATATTTAAGACTAAAGATAAAATATTTAAGACAAAGATTAAAAAAAAAAAAAGACATAAGACACTAACAGGTTGAGACACGGCTTAGTGGTAGAGGTACCTGCTTGAATGAGGGGAGAGAGCTGGCCATGGGCTCACTCCCCAGTACTCAAAGAGAAAGGCCCTGGGTTCAAGTTCCACTCATTTAAAAAAAAACATCAAATTGGTGTTTTAAAATTTTTAGAGAAAATGATGTGAGACCAGCATTGGATGGCAGGTCCTACTTGGTACAACAAAGAAAGAAAAATTAAAAACAAAATCTGTAGAAAAAGGAAGAAATATTAACTGCTTTCTTGGAACAAATACCTAAATTTTATACAGAAATCTTAGGGTATCTATGAAGAGCCTGGACAATGGACGGTGAACTGAGCAATGATGTAGGATATAAAAGCAAATGATAAAAAAAATTCCTAATACCCCAGTAATAAATTAAGTATAAAAAGGTAAAACACTTAGAAAAAGATTCAACAAGACATGTACAACTTCTTTAGCAGCAGCCAAACAGATAAAGACATTTTAAAAGCTGTAAACATACACTGCATTCACAGGTAAAATGACTCCATGTCATGATGCCTAGTTTTCGTTAACATGGTCCATGTTTTTTCATGTCTTTCCCATTTATTACAGCCATTATCTTTGCAAAACATTTTTGTGACACTGCAGTTGATGAAAATAATCTTAAGTGTATGAAAGTGAAAGAATTCAAATGTGAGGATGTGTGGTGAGACTGAATCCAAGGTTTCTGCACACTAACCACACTGTACTAGTGCACTAGGGAAGCACTCTGCTACTCAGCTACCCCACCCCAACTCTCCAAGGATTTTGAATAGCAATAATAGTGATATACTGATGAATCTCAGAAATAAATATTCTGTTGACCAAAAGAAGCTCAACAGTTAAGACTAGATACTGAACGAATTCATTTACATGAAATTTGACAAGGGGCAATACACTAAAGTCAACTCAAACATTGCTTAGCAGCAGAACCACTGAGAAAGAACTGTCCAGGTAACTGACAGGTTCGTATGGCACATTGATACACTCATTTGACAAACCTAATTTGTCTGAACACATGATATCCGCAGTTCATAAAATGTTATTTTAAAAGGTTAAAAAAAAAAAAAAAAAAACAACAACCCAGAAATGATGGCCCCTGGAATCTAAGCACCTGAGACACTAAGACAGGACCTAGATCCAGTTCAAGCCAGGCTGGGCTATATAGTAAACCTACTCTCGAAAACAGAAGCAGCAACATCCCTTACACTAAATTTCATTTCTATACATTTAAATGATATTACTGGAATATAAAAAAGAACCTGCTGTACAATAACAAGGGATTTGCAACTACTACAGATAACAAAAGGAAGATATAAAAAAGACTTGCAGTGTGAAAATAAAGTATTCTAAACAAACAGGTTTTGTTGTTGTTGTTTCTATTTTATGATACTGCGGGGATGAAAGTGTTATCATCTTCTAACAATGATAGCAATACCCCAAACACATTAACTGTACATTCACTAGTTTGACTGCCTAACTTCAGGACATTGGTAAAACAGCTTAGCTATTGATAATTATATCAAAAGAAATGGTCTACTGACTTCTGTCTAACTAAATTTAACACTGGTTATTAATGCAATTTAGAAAGAATATTGCACGATGTTGAAATAAGATGTACCAGACCACAGATCATCTACAATGATCCTGCAATGTCCTGGCACTACTACGAAGTCAGATGAGCAAGCACAGTTGTGTTTGCATCTGATGCAAAGCCACACAAGTTCTTTGTATAGGATAGTTTCTCTAGAACAAATTATCACGTATGCATTATATAGCTTTTTTGCTACTATATTCACCCTGAAAAAAAAAAGACAGTATGGAGAAAATAAATGTAACATCTATTAAAATCTCCAGGACACAAACATGACAACCTTATTCATCAGCATACATACATACATACATACTAATTATCACTGCATGCACAAAATTATTCAGCAATAAACTCAAAAGAAGTCCTTATCAAATTTCACTCTTAGGAAGTACTATAACTAACACATCTGAAATTTCCCTAGGCCTGCTTATGGTTCAGTAGTAGAAGTACCTGCCACAAAAGCCTGACAACATGAGTTCAATCCCTCATGTACAAGAATCCAGTTATGTAACCCACTACTGCTAAGGTCAGATGGGAGGTGGAGACTGAAAAATCTCCTGGAAAGCTCCCGACTGGCAGGTCAGGGAGCCTGGAACACGCAGCGAGGCACAGTAGACTGCTTCAGCTATGTGGAAGGCAAGAACTAACTCCTGAAAGTTGTCATATACACATATATACACATACACTGTGGCATCTGTGCTCACAGCACCCCACCCCCACCCCACCAACCCACCAAACAAAAAAACTTTAAAAGTTTTTTATTCATCTAACACAATAATCTTACATTTGAAGCTCAATTTAAAATTCAAATCTAACACAATTAACACAATCTAACATTTTGTACTTCATTTCAAATATCCAAACATGTTTGTATTCATATACTTTTTAAATGTATGCATATACATATTATTGAAAAATAAAAAGAAGCAGTTAGAACTCAGTTCAAGAAAGCACTCACTTGGTTCTGGACCTCCTGGTATACAAACTTGCTATACTAGCACTGAAAGCCAGCAGGAAAAGTTTCAGGTTTATGGCCAGCCTGGGCTACATAGCAAATTCAAAGAAAGCCTGAGCTACAAACTGAGGTCTTCTTCCAGTTGCAGCATGTTTATCTAGCATGTGTAAGGATYTTGGGCTTAATTTCCAGTATTATATATGAACAGAAAGGGGAGGGGAAGTGAGGAGAGGCGAGGGGAGGGGAAGGACAGGTCAGGTCAGGACAGAAGTAGTCATTCCTTTTATCCAGAACTCAAAAAGCAGACGCAGGTGGATCTGAATTCAAAGTTGGGGGAGTCAGGGAGAGGGGGGACAAAAAGAGGGGAAAAAAATGAGCACTAACTTTGGGCAAAAGAAGACACAATCCTCAGAACCCAATAAATCTTTAAACTACTATTCATGTTATCTGCATGGTCTACAACAGAAAACAACTTGCTTGACTTATTTTGTTTTTTAATAACCTTTGTCAAAAGAGAATAAATGTTTCTTCTGCATATGCCATTTTACAGCTGAAAACGCTACAATGTAGGCCACACACAGCAGCGCATACCTTTAGCCCCAGCATGGGGCGGCAAAAGCAGCTGAATCTTTCACTATGTGCCTGAGTCTTGGGGACTGAGCTCAGGTGTTGAACCTTAGGCCTGGTGGCAAGTACTTTTACCCACTAAACTACTTCCTCAGCCCTCAAACATGTTTCAGTCTATTTTACACCACTTATTTCTTTTTATGCCAGTACCACACTGAAGTATTAAAGCCTATTAAATAATACAACTAAATATTTCAACTAAGAAACATCGATTTATCGGTCAAGTTATCACCTGGCAGTTTCAACATCTAAGGTGTGGTCTTGGTTGGCCACTCCATAAGGAACAGAGACAAGTTTTCTTTCCCTGTCGTTCAGTAAATGGGGGTTGTGAGCTGGACCCAGGAGTCTGTGAGGACTCTATGGTTAGTCACATTCTCCACCATCAATCTCTGTTTTGGTTGGCTGGAGTCAAATGGACAGAAACACAGTGGCCGCACTGAACTTTAGCTGCCCTGCATAAAAGCGGACTTACCAGAGCATTCACTGTCTTCCCCCACCTGGTAGATGCTATCTAATGTGTCTGCTCTGTTTCCCGCCCACCTCATGCTGCTTCAGTGTCACAGGACCAGTCTGAAAAAAGACATACCCTGGCTATGCTAAAGACAAACCAGTTCTTCCTTGCATTTTCCTTTGATTTCTCTTAGCAAAGCTTTAGAATGTCATATAAAGATCTTCTATCTTTTAAGAAAACTGTATTCCTAGGTATTTTAGTTTGTCTGAACTGGAATTTATAAAACTATTACTGGCTTCAGACAGACAACAAGTCTGTAAGGGACAGGCTTGCTGAATTTACTCACTTGCTTATTCCTTGTCAATCATGTCACAKAAAGAATAGTGAGCCACTCCATCTTTCTTTCCATTAACTCACAGAACTAATCAGTTCTTCCACAAAAATAATGAACTGAGACACAATAGGTATTTCTGTCTAGTTATTAATCTTAGAGAAATTAAGGTCTTCTGTAATTAAATGTATGAATGCCATCTCTTTTCTTCAATGTCCTTAATCAGATAGACTCCAATCTGYGGGAATTTTAAACAGACTATGAATTTTGTTAAAATACTTTTGGMCTTTGTTGTGGATAGACCAGGGCTTGTATTTTGATGCTAACTCTACTCCTGGGAGGGGCTGCTGATGAGGGGCTGCCTTGTGAACCTTCTCCCCACCTTAACTTTTTTTGCAATGCTTTAATGGACCTGAGAGATGGCTCATTGGGGGAAGCAGCATCAGGTCAAGCCAGATGACCTAATTTCAAGTCTTGGGACCCACACAGTAAAAGAATGAACTTCTGTAAATTGTCCTGACTTCTACATACCTACTCTCCTACAAATACATGTTTTATAATATAATAACAAGTGTTCTAAAATTAGCACACCACCAAATAGAAATAAGCTCTCGCTTAAATTGCAAGGGCTTTCACACATAGAGATCAAAATATTTAGGTAGAGTATCTCTTATCTACATCTGCTAATGCAAATGCCATAAGCCACCATATACAGGCAATAAGGAAAAAGCTTTCTATGTATGTATGTATGTATGTATGTATGTATGTATGTATGTATTTACTTATTTTATTTATTTGAGACAATGTCTCACTACATAGCTCTGGCTGGCCTGTACTCTCTATGACCAGGTTGGTTTCCAACTCAGAGACTGACCTGCCTCAGCCTCTACAATGTCAGGATTAACGACATGAACCATCATGCCTGGTTTGGGAAAACTCTTTTATGTTACCTTTTCATATAATATACTAAAAGTTTTAAAAGAAAAAGGCCAAGATGAATGATTCAGCCAGTGTCTCCTAACATGTTTCAAGTCTCATTTCAGGATTTATTGATCAATTTCTCAAGAGCATTAAAACAACACCTCCTATAATATGTCCTGCAACAACCCCAAAGCAGAGTTTTGAATAAAGATTAAGCCAGGGTTGAGAGGTGCCTTAGTTGGTAAAGTGCTTCCCATTCAAACATGACAGACTTGTGTCTAGACCCCAGCACCCACAGGAACAAGCCAGGCACAACAGCAGACACCTGGAAGGACAGACAGGCCATCCTGTGACTTACTGAAACGGTGAGCTCCAATTCAGTGAAATTTGTCTCAAAATAAGGTAAACAGTGATTCAGGAAGACATCACTGTCCTTCTGTCTTCCCTATACCTGAAAACACAAGTGTTTACACACACATGCACACATACTATGGCAGAGTGATGGTAATAGAGGGAAATCCCAAGTGAAGATGGTTTATGATACAGTAACCTCTAAGAACGAAGTATCATTGGATAACTTAACAGACTTCTGTGGTCAGTTTAAGTTGCTAAAATGACACAGTTGCCTACAGATGCTTGTGATGTCCCTCCAACCTGTATTTCCCTTTGTCCCCAGCTACCAACTTGGAACTCTCAGTTCCAAAGGAAGATAGCACATGAACAAGCTGGCCCTGGCTGGGAGCCCTCCTATTGCCCAGTACTATTTCCCAACAAGCTCTGGTCAAAACTGTATTTCCTAAAGTTATCATGAGGTTTCTAGTCATGTCCAGACACATATATGTCCAGACAAGTATCTTTAGAAAACAAATTTTCTGCCTGTTCTAAATAAAAAATCTGTTCCACATTTAACTGTACTCCACCTTCCTCAGGATAGTTCAGGTGTCACTTTTACAGCCTGCAAGTTCAGGACTAACAAACAGGAAGGGCTCTGAGTGACAGGGTGAGGTGAGATCTTGCAAAGCAAGCACCCCAATGATGACTTAGTAGCTCAGGGACTAACCTCTCAGGCTGCTCTGCCTAGACGACTATGCAGACCTAAAGTTGGAGTCTCTTGTTCCTTCTGAAGTAGCTTTCACTATCTTGCTATCTATCCAGTCCCTGGAATGACTCTTACAACTTTGACCCATCATACCCAAAGAGGYAGGCCACTTTCTTTAGGACCTTTCCTTACAATACTACAAAGGACAGCTCTGGCCAGTCTCTTACTTTTTAGGTTTCTCCGAGAAGTCAGGCGCTAGTTTACACATCTCTCAAACCTCAGTAGAGACACCTAACAACCTGAGAAGCCATTCTGAAGGCCTTCCATCTGCAGGGAAGGAGGCGTATGATCACAGATCCTACTCTCTTCAAGCAAGTTCTCATGCTGGGACTCTTCTCCTGAACCCATTTTACACGGTCTACACATGAGTAAGAAGTTTAACTATAGTAAACCTTAAACCATCAAAATGGCTCTGTGGGATGGGTGAGAGGGCTTGCTATGAAGTCTGACAACCTGAGCTCAACACCTAGGTCCCCTCATGGTTTAAGGAAAAGACAACTCCTTCAAATTGTACTGGCAATGGACACAGAAGCCTCTAAGTACTCTATAGACAGGAAGAGAGAGTGAAACACTACTCTAAGACGATACTTTGAATGATAATGATTTTCCCAAAATGCAGTTAGCCATACAGGAATGATGTAGGCAAACTGAAATGGCTCCAGTTAAAACTGAAACAGATTAAAGATATTAAAAAAAACAAAAGGGTTGTCACTACTACTTTAGCTAGAATGAGTTTATCACTAGAGCTGACACAATAAATTATGGCACAAGAAGAATTATGCTTTTTGCTCCAGATGCTAAAAATTACTATTATAGGGGCTATTTAATCTGGGAATAATTCACTAATTTTTATAAATGAACAAAGGTCCTAACGTAGGTGTGTTTTTCTCTGATAAAGTAATGATTTAAAAAAAAAAAAAAGTCCTGTGGGCTGGAGCATTGGCTTAGTGGGCAATAGCACTTGTTGCAAAACACATGGGCAAAGACAGGAAATTCCTGGACACTTGTGGACCCAGCTAGCCTGGCACACACAATGGAAAAAATAAGTCTTGTCTCATACACAGTGAAGGCAAGGGTGCCACTTGAAGTTGTCCTCTAACTGCCACACAAATGCTGTGGCATGTGGCTGGCGCGCAAGTGTGCATGTGCGCACACACTCACACAGACACAGACACAGACACACACACACACACACACACAGTTCTATGCCTGAATGTGTTGTATTTACAAAAGGACTTTGAATGCATTATAACAGGAGGTTCCCCCCCCCCTTACAAAAAAAACCTAAAAACCATAAATGCAGGGATCTGGAAACCATCGAGTCTCAAAAGTACCCTTCAAAGTACTTTACAGGATCCTTAACCACAACCCAAGCACTTTCACAATTTATAAACAGAACATATAAAAATTGTAATTGCATGCTAAGGCTGATAAAAGGTATCATTACTTACAACCTCAAAGTTCTACTTTTGAATTTATAGTTTCATTGCTCTCACTGATTTTACAAATAAAGTACATATTTGAATTAAATTATATGTAACACAATGTTGCCTACCCAAATGATGGGTATATATTAAATATGTTTAATACATATTCGCTTGAAAACCATAAGAGAAAAAGTGAAGACACAGATTCTGTGTGGATGGAGCTTACCGCGCTCACACTACCTCCGATGGGCCAGACACCAAACTGTCAAAGTCCAACACYGCAACACCATCTTTCCCAAGCAAGGAAGCAATAAGACAGCAGCCACGCTCACTGCACTGGGACCCACTTCTCAGGGCTGAGTAAGCTAATTCAAAGCCAGGCAACCTGAAGCCAAAGCAGAACTCCCCAACCAATGCTTCACACAGAGCCACACTTTCCCCACCGTGCATAGATGGAATGTCTCTTCTAAAGTGTTTAAGAAAAATAAATGACTTCTCTGCGACTATCCAGTTTACAAACAGGAAGCCAGAAAAGAAAGTTGACAGTCTAAACAAAGTTCTTTTGATTTTTCTCTGATGTTTAAAGTTTAAAGGATGCAAAAATAAAACCAAACAAACATACAAAAACAAACAAACAAACCCACCAAGTATCAATGACCACACTAGAAAGTTACTATCCTCAAGGAACAGAAGCACTGGGTGACAGAGAAGAGGGTGTGAGGCTTTTCCAACAGTATACTCCAGGCTGACTTCAACCATGCACGCATACTGTTTCCATGGTTCTAAATAACACTCTCTTACATTCTTCTGGGGTCACAATGTGTGTGTGTGTGTGTGTTGCATGTAAAAGAATCCTAAGAAAACAGACTCTAGAGGAGCACTCAGTGCTCTTAATGGCCGAGCCATCTCTCTGGCCCAAACAAGAAGTATTAAGAAGACAAGAATTAAATTGCCCTAAATCCTATTTAAACATTCAACTGTATTAACTCTAAGAGTAAANATATTTGAATTAAATTATATGTAACACAATGTTGCCTACCCAAATGATGGGTATATATTAAATATGTTTAATACATATTCGCTTGAAAACCATAAGAGAAAAAGTGAAGACACAGATTCTGTGTGGATGGAGCTTACCGCGCTCACACTACCTCCGATGGGCCAGACACCAAACTGTCAAAGTCCAACACTGCAACACCATCTTTCCCAAGCAAGGAAGCAATAAGACAGCAGCCACGCTCACTGCACTGGGACCCACTTCTCAGGGCTGAGTAAGCTAATTCAAAGCCAGGCAACCTGAAGCCAAAGCAGAACTCCCCAACCAATGCTTCACACAGAGCCACACTTTCCCCACCGTGCATAGATGGAATGTCTCTTCTAAAGTGTTTAAGAAAAATAAATGACTTCTCTGCGACTATCCAGTTTACAAACAGGAAGCCAGAAAAGAAAGTTGACAGTCTAAACAAAGTTCTTTTGATTTTTCTCTGATGTTTAAAGTTTAAAGGATGCAAAAATAAAACCAAACAAACATACAAAAACAAACAAACAAACCCACCAAGTATCAATGACCACACTAGAAAGTTACTATCCTCAAGGAACAGAAGCACTGGGTGACAGAGAAGAGGGTGTGAGGCTTTTCCAACAGTATACTCCAGGCTGACTTCAACCATGCACGCATACTGTTTCCATGGTTCTAAATAACACTCTCTTACATTCTTCTGGGGTCACAATGTGTGTGTGTGTGTGTGTTGCATGTAAAAGAATCCTAAGAAAACAGACTCTAGAGGAGCACTCAGTGCTCTTAATGGCCGAGCCATCTCTCTGGCCCAAACAAGAAGTATTAAGAAGACAAGAATTAAATTGCCCTAAATCCTATTTAAACATTCAACTGTATTAACTCTAAGAGTAAAKCACACTTTTACATATGACATTAGGAAGATATTATAGAGCATTTTTTTTCTTTCCATCCATAAATAATCACCACTAAAAATTTGGTATGCCTCTCTTTTAAAAGTTTCATTATCACTTAAACCTAACGTTTTAAATACACTCTTCATCAAACTATGAATATACTTATTTTTAGATTCCCCAGGATAAATAGTGAGTCAATAGAAAGTTCTGTTGACTCATCAGGATGACGCCTAAGTCCTTTTTAAACCTAAGTGTCTTGGGTAAGGAGACTTACTGCCGTAGGGCACCCTTTAGTGTGTGATAAACTTCACCTTGTCCTGCAGTAATTATCTGGGTTTTGTTTGAACAAACCAATGAACTGTAGTGAGTACCTATAACTCTGCATTTATATAAAAATGAGATCAGTAGAGTTGTCGGTTTTGCCCTCCTTGTTCAACCGTGGCATAAAACAGGTTGGGTAGTTTTCTTTATTATCAGAGTTCAAGAAACTGAGGATTCCAAACTTTCCTTGTCTATAGTAAAAAACATTGTAAAAACACGAGAAATCTTTCACTGTTCCCTTAGGATGAAAGACTAAAGAAACAATTAMATGAAACAAGGTAAGCTTGGAAAAGTGAATTCTGCGTTCCTACACATGCAGCACAATGGTTGTGGCCACTATGATACTGTGATAGGTCTTACAGTAACTTGTTTTGAATTATCTTATAGCTCCAGCCCCATTAGACGATTTAATTTTGCTTTATTTTATTGTAGCTAAAATATACTAAAAGGTTTTGTGTTTTTCTGTTTGTTCCTGAGTCAATTCTCATTCTGATTTTATGACTAAGTTTTCTCCCTTTCCCAGATCTTAAAAAATGCAGATACAAGTATTTCCTGCAACTGTATTGATTGGCCTAGGCTTCARGATCCAGTTCYACATGAGYTGCTCTGAGCCATCTGTGGCACTGCATATCATAATGCAGACAGGCAGCCAGTGCTGCTAATGGTCCAGTTCCCGCCCCTCTGAGGCAGCCGGAGGTGGAGGAGCAGAAGGACAGAGTCAGGGTGGTCCTGGGCAGTTTTAATGCCATTCTAACACTAGTGGGGCAAAGGGCACAATGGGGAGAGTGCTTCAAGTCAACTCAACAGCTATCTCGGCTGTAAGCACTTGCTATATTTTAAACCAGCAGGTTTTCCACAATTGACCTTGTAGTTTTAGGCTTGCCAAATCTTAAAGAATTTACTTTATTAACAACTTACTTGCAATTTTAAGTAAATGTGGTTAAATATATTTACCACATTTTAGATACCTGTTTAAATTGGGCTTAGATTACCTACAAAATCCTTCAACTCTCACCTCTCAACTTCATATTTACACTACATGAGGTGACTGAATTTCAACTAAAATTTATTGTTTAAAAATATTTAATAGTTCAGAAATGACTAATAATTGACTTAATTTTTCTACTTCTACTTAAGTTTTAAATATGCAACATCAAACTACAATGTAAGAAACTATAGTACTTCCTTTCTTTTTCTTTCTTTCTTTTGATCAACAACAATCCATGCAAACAAATCTACATTTTAAAATAGCACACTATGGTCACAGGGCATGGTGAATTAGGCTGGAATGACCAGGAAGCTTCCTTCCTGCTGGTTAGCTTTCATAGTACCGGAAGACACTATTGTGGGTTGCTAGGGGAACCACAATAATGACAGACAGGGCAAGACATGCCCATGGGTGGGTGTAATAGTGGCATCAATGTGACTAGACAATCAAGAGTTTCCTGGCCTGCTCCACAGAAGAAACACATACCTGCTTCTSTGACTCTGGCCAAAGCCTATGGCTCGTGTTCTATGAAGTGGACACAGTATCAAACTGCCCTCTACATCTCCACAACGCCCATGGCTCTCTCAACCCACATCAGACTTTCAGTGTGCAGTTGACATTGGTGATCTTACAACTAGCTGATCAGTGTGTATAAAGTGAGAGTTCAGCCATGAAGGAAGACCAGTGACACACCACCCTCAGGCTCAGGGACGGCTGGGGAAGAGGGAATAGAAATATTTTAAGAGCTAGGAACTGGGAAGGACTGGATTAAAAGTGTCTTCTAAACATGACAGGACTACCATACTCATGAACTTACTCAGCTTAAATACCCACACAGGATTATACAAGATCAAGGCAGCTAACACTCTAGCAGAGTGGGGAGGGGCTCACAAGTCCCCACTCCTAATGAGCAGCTATTGACAGATAATGGCTTCTGGAAGAGGGAGGGTCCATATTTTTAAGGTATGGTCCCTTGTGGGCCAATATGCTTAAGTGGATGGCCACACCCATGTGTATATGAACAGCACAAACTGGAATCAGTGGGTTCTTTTTTAAGAACACAAAGTTGAAAGCCAGTGAGAAGGATGTGGGGATAGGTCTGGAAGGATCTGGAGAGAAATGGAAGGTGAAATGATCAAAATAATTGCATAAAATTTTCAAGGAATAAAAATATATTTTTAAAAAAGCATGTAAGTCAAATAAGCGTCTAAACTTCAAGTAAATTTTAATAGTAAAAACAAGGTAATATTTAATCAGGTAAGCGTATATTTCAAAATACAAAAGAAGAGAAGCTATTATTATGGTGACCTGCCATATAACACACCAATAAGCACTGTTACCTGCTATTTCACCAGTTCCACTCTGGCCCGCCTCACTCCAACAGCAGTGGAGACTTGGATCCTACTCCCATTCCAGACAACTTCAGGACCTACCTCCTCACAGAAACGGCAAACTTCAGGTACAGTAAGAGACTCTCTCAAAAACTACTATGGAAAAGTGATCGGAAAAGACATTTCAATGTCAGCTTCAGACCTCCATGTGTCCACAAGGGTAATAAGCTCACATGCAGCACTTAAACTGCCAAGCTGGGTATGCAACACACCTTCTACAAGTCTAACATCCTGGAGAGGCTGAAGCAGGAAGGTCGCAAGTTCAAGGCCATCCAGGGAGGGACAGAGAGAAAGCGCTAGGGATGTACCTCAGCGGGAGAATACTTGACTAACATGCACAGGCCCTATRTTTGTTTACTCCTTAGCACCATTTAAAAAAAAAAAAAAGCTATAGAGATAAGCAAAATTAAGCTGCCTTCTAGGTCTTCTGATTTTAATACTTTTCAACAATCCCATCTTTCCAAGTCACACTCAAGTACAGTCTCAAGTCTTCACAGCATTTTGTGTGTCCTTGCTACTTCAGAGTCACCCTCACCATCACTAGGCCCTCAGTTTATGCCCAAAGAGACATCTGCTTACAGGGGATGAACAATCCTTCACCAGTCCTTCCTTTCCCAACTTCTACCATCTCCATCCCAGTGGTTTCTCCTCACTAACTTCTACTCTCCAAACTTCTAGTTTCTACTAATTTCTAGTCTTCACCAAAAAGACTCTCAAGGGGCTTCCCCAGCTTCCTCTGGATAGAGTCCCTGAGAATGGTTCTTTCCCCAAAAGTACTATACCTGGAAAATTATTTAAGACCCCTCCTCTCCTTAGTAGCAAGCAATTCCAGTGCTTATCAGCCAACAAGTGGGCACTTAAACCTTAAACAAAACCACAACCAAACACACAATGTAAAATCAACAACCAAATCTTGGCTTAATTTTAGTCAATCTGCAGAGTCCTATGAACTCCACTTCCAAACACGATCAAATGCAGTCACACTGAGAATCAGTCCATCAGTCCAATCTTGCTTGTCTTGCACTAGAATGTGACATCATTACAACTGATTTTCATAGTTCTGTTCACCTAAATACACTCACTCACACAACACCACTTCTTCCTGCTCAGCACTTGTCCACTGCCCAAGATATCTTAAGATAATCTTTTTTAAAATGCAGATTTTAAAAAACGATTCTCATTTGATCCTTTGCTATTTAGTCAAACATTCAAACTTCTCCAGCTCCCTAAAATGCTAAGTGAATTCTTAATTTATTCTCCCTCCATGTGAATCCTTCAAAGCAGGAAGGCGCTCACCATCTTGGAATCTTGATGCTGGCCCTTTCCTCCAGCTATAAGACTCTGTCTCAGTGAATTGCTGCTCCCTAAAGATCAGCTCAAACCTTATCAAGCCAAAGCAGCTTCTTTAACCTTTAACCTCAGTTGCTCTCTATCCCATTACTGCACTTGTCTTCTTTTGAGTTCATTACTATTTCAAACTTCTTTAATGGCTAAATCTCTCTCAGGAACTTTCTATCTGCTCATCACTACACCCCCATTTGTCTAGAAAACAATATGGTACACAGACCAAGCACTTCAKCAGCATATGTAAAACCAAACCAAGCCAGTAACTTAAGATATGTGTGAAACAAAGTAAAAGAAATGGCTAATTAGTCTATCAAACAAGGCAGAAAACAAACTACTACATCTGCCAAGCAGAAAGTCTGGTGCATTGAGACCCATTATCTACAGGCATCAGGTGATCAAAGCTCACTGGAAACAAACAGAGACAGCCCTCACCTAAAGCACCGCCATCACTCAGGAAATTCTGTCTTCTGGGCAGATACATGCAGTGTCACATGCTATAATGTACAAAGAAAACACTGGAATATACTTTAAAAACAACCTGTCACAAGCCGTTGTACTACCTATAGAATGATTAATTACAATTACACTCAATTTCAACCTCTTAAGAACAGGTCCTTCCAGTATAAGACGCCAGCCTCTGAGCCGACTTCCCATTGCGATGCAAGNCCCTAAAATGCTAAGTGAATTCTTAATTTATTCTCCCTCCATGTGAATCCTTCAAAGCAGGAAGGCGCTCACCATCTTGGAATCTTGATGCTGGCCCTTTCCTCCAGCTATAAGACTCTGTCTCAGTGAATTGCTGCTCCCTAAAGATCAGCTCAAACCTTATCAAGCCAAAGCAGCTTCTTTAACCTTTAACCTCAGTTGCTCTCTATCCCATTACTGCACTTGTCTTCTTTTGAGTTCATTACTATTTCAAACTTCTTTAATGGCTAAATCTCTCTCAGGAACTTTCTATCTGCTCATCACTACACCCCCATTTGTCTAGAAAACAATATGGTACACAGACCAAGCACTTCAKCAGCATATGTAAAACCAAACCAAGCCAGTAACTTAAGATATGTGTGAAACAAAGTAAAAGAAATGGCTAATTAGTCTATCAAACAAGGCAGAAAACAAACTACTACATCTGCCAAGCAGAAAGTCTGGTGCATTGAGACCCATTATCTACAGGCATCAGGTGATCAAAGCTCACTGGAAACAAACAGAGACAGCCCTCACCTAAAGCACCGCCATCACTCAGGAAATTCTGTCTTCTGGGCAGATACATGCAGTGTCACATGCTATAATGTACAAAGAAAACACTGGAATATACTTTAAAAACAACCTGTCACAAGCCGTTGTACTACCTATAGAATGATTAATTACAATTACACTCAATTTCAACCTCTTAAGAACAGGTCCTTCCAGTATAAGACGCCAGCCTCTGAGCCGACTTCCCATTGCGATGCAAGKTGAGACTCTGCCTCGTCTACTGTCCTTTCTTAAAAGTGTGTCTCAGCAGCCTTTTTAACTATTCACTGATGGACCAAGGCGGGAGGAAACCAGCATTTGTCAGTCATAGTTTTGAGTATTTGTTTAACTTCCATTCAATGAGTATTTAGTCAGTTTTCAGTCACCTAAATGTAACTTTAAGTAACAGAGATAAAACAATATATCTCAGTATTGCTTAAAAGTCACTACTCAAGAAAATAATCCTTAAAATATTTAAGGTTTAACAGAACAAAATAGTTTACTTTAATAATTCCTCTATACAGATGAAGTGCTGCAGGCTCCCGCCCCCAGCACAGTGCCTGCCCGCTTACCTTGGTATGGTGACACACTTAGTATTGCAATTCTGAGTGGTGATGGCTTTCTCAAGCTCATCTAATCGTCCTGTTTTCTTTAGCTTTTTCACCAGACTTTTCACTGCTTTTTCACACCACTTTTCTTCCTGTCCATTCTGTTCTCCACCACCTGCTCCTCCAGACCCACCGGCTGATTTTTTCCATCCCAGAAGTCTCTTCACCACTGGCGGAGTAAATGGCAAGATGGACGACATTTTCTTACCAAAGGTAACAATTCACACTCAGAAACAGTCTGGTAAATCTACCCTAGAAAAGAGATTGAAACATTAATTTTAAGCTAATTTAAAATAGTGATTTCAATATTACTACCAAATGCAAACCACAGCATACAACAGAAATTCAAACTCTTCTCTTATTTGAAATTCTTTCTATACTGATGAAGATGCTGTCTTCACTACTTTAAATGAATTGTGGCAATTAATCCTTCTGAAAATCAAGAAGATTTAAATCTTGGGCAAATACAGTTTTCCAAATAAAATCTTTGTTAATGCTCTGGACAATTCATTTTACTAAGGCCATTTCTCTTTATTAATCCTTTAAAATTAGCAGTTGATGAAGATTAAGATATTTTCACAAACACCAAGTTTTTTCACATTTTTAGGACTTCAGTCTACTCTCAAAATATTTAACAAAAACAGTCTTGGACACTAAATAGTTAAGTGCTTAACTATTTATGCTTGCCTAACATAAAGAGGCTCTGGGCTTAATCACCCCACCCCCAAAAGTAAGGAGTGGAGGAACTTAAAAATATATACACACCCAATGTTCACAGAGTTTTGCACTTCATTAAGAATAAAGAAAGAAAAGTGATCAAACTTGTAGAGAAAAGGTCTTTACCTAATGATGTACACAGTAAAATTAAGCATATTTTTCTTCCTATATCAAAGTGCCATTCTGTAAAATCTTTTATTTTATGTACAGTAACAGGCTTGTAAGAGAACTCTTCCAAGCATCAACCTCAGGTGTCTACTATTGATTCCCTAAGGAAATGATGGGCTAATACCTTTATGTCGCCACCTATTTTCCTCACTATAAAAACCAAACCATTTGTACGACGGGCAGTGGTGGCGCATGCCTTTAATCCCAACACTTGGGAGGCAGAGGCAGGTGGATTTCTGAGTTCGAGGCCAGCCTGGTCTACAGAGTGAGTTCCAGGACAGCCAGGGCTACACAGAGAAACCCTGTCTGGGGGCGGGGGAGACAAACATTTGTAGTTCTAAGAATGTGTATGTTATCTGATGAGATCAGCAGTAAGTTACTATGTAAGCACATTTTTTATACCTTTCTGTACTTATCAGAATTAGTCTTTTCATTTGCTTGTTTTTATATACTTAGCACCAAATTTTCCTATTCTATGCCAGTATCTCAATTAAAAGGTCAATCAAGCTGACTGTTTAATTCTGCACGCAGCCTGGCATCCTAGAGTGTAGCATCCTCCTTTGGCCTGAAGCATTACTATTGTCCTAGGACCTCCTTCACCTCCTAATACCATGTCTCTATCATCCTGATCAACTGCAGCTATTGTTTCATGGAGTATTTCCAAGAAAGAGATAAAGATGCCAGGAAGACTTGGCTGGAACACAATTTTATACACTATTATTTACTTTTATAAGTAGCAATACTGCCACTTGTTGCAACGATTAAGATATGGTACTACCTTAATTTTCCTTAAACAACACCAACACACTCTCTCTCTCTCTCTCTCTCTCTCTCTCTCTCTCTCTCTCTCTCTCTCTC